>KZ067975.1:355913-381035 GCA_002091845.1 Anopheles cracens
GACCTTTCCAACGGCGACCTCGGCCGGCCGCACGAACCGTGAAGTTAGTTTGCATTTAGCGCAAACTGAAGCCACCCGAGCGCGCCGCTAAAAAGCGTCCATAAAAGAGGTCCAGAATGGAGCGAGTGTGTGTGTGTGTGCGGGAGTAGTTTCTTCGGTATCCAGTTTTGCCCGTCAGAGCTCGTAGCGTACGAGTTTTGCTCGTGTACATGAGCATATTTTACACCGGTGTTCCGTGTGCTGATCCGGTGTGCGGCGCGCATACGGTGTGCATAGAAAAGTGAACAAATTGTCGGCTAACCGGCTAACCCCTGTGCGCTGCACCTTCCACGTTGCTCTCTAGGTGATTCCACGGAGGTGTGAGTAGTTGGATTTAAGAATTGCAAATGTTCACTTCCGGGGTTGAACAGTGAGCAAACAAAAAAAACGTAGCTTTCACGGGAGTTAATCGACCAGGTTAGGGCTTGGTGTCATGACGGGAGTGATTAGGAACAGCCGGGACACATAGGTTTCAGGTGAGTGGAAAGTTGGTTGGCAAGTTTATCCGCTCTATTTAGCAGGAAAAAGCTAGGCGCTATGTTTCACGATAAAAGCAATAGAGGTGACAGTATAGGCAAATGTAATTGTAAGAAAACAAGGCGAACCATTTTGCTCTTTGGTCTGTTTGGTTGAATTGTTGCTTGTCACAAGTGTCAGAAACCCGTGTAAAGTTTATAACATTTTCAATGGTAAAACAATGTTTTTTTTTTCAACAATAAAAGGAGTTGTTCATCGATACCCGACCATCAAATATTTGTCTTCCATCAAATAACTGAGCTGTCAAACACTTGGTCCTTCGAACCAGATCAGAACTAGCTGGATGACATTTTAGAAAACCTTATTAGTTGGATCTCGGATACAGATACATTTAGGATCTACCTCAATGGACTTATTTAAAAGTTATACTGCACTACTGTTGTATACACTTTGGTTAGATCCTTAACCTTAGAGTGTAAACGAAGGGACAGCCGCATAATCTAGAAACGGAATCGTCGAAACGGCGTCGTGAACAGCCAACGAAGTGATCGTGTTTTGAGTAGGATCCGAAAAGATATAACAATTACATTAAAATCTAGAAAAGAGTGCTCACCGAAGTTTAGCTGAACCATTCTTAATTATGCTCTGCATTTAAATATTCAGTATGATTTAAGCACGGTCTTCTATTCACCAAACCTAGCTCACATTAAAACGCAAAGCGCAATCATGTCTCTGATTCACATGTTAAAATGGGCTCTGCTGGAGCTTCTTCAGCAAGAGGCCCGTACCGCGGCTCGAAGAGGCTCATTTCACGGAACACAAGTTTTGTCACTTCATGAAGTGTCATTCAGCAGTGCCAGTGCCTTCACTACCCGCCGCACTTCAACGCAGCGCCGCTTTTCAGATGGAGCCTTTCAAAGCATTTCGACATGCACACAGCTATTGGGCAGCTCTGGCTTTTGAACGCGCAGAGCCACGACGACACGCAGAAAGATCCACCCAGCGCCGCTCACGAGGCTGAACTTTTGATGTTGTGCAGCGGGCGAAAGAACGAGGCTTGCCGCACGGGGATTGCAATTGCCCACCCTAGGGCCCGTCCCGTTGGAGACCATTAGCGATCGAGATTTTTCTTCCTCCTCTCGTCGGCCGGTCTACGAGAAGACGAGCAGAATAAATAAAGGGAAAGGTGTACAAATCGTGCCCAGAACCTCGCTCGCTCGTCAACCGCAGTCAGTCACACAACCGCGAAAGCAATAATGGAAGGCAGGCACGGGCAGGCCAGCGCAAGGAAAGCTTCGTGAGAAATAATTAACATAAAACTTTCGTTAGTAAGACCCGGGTAGAGGCTCCAGCAGGCCCAGATTCCCAAGCGGCTGTATACCTCGCTCTCTCTCTCTCCAACGAGAACGTGGCTCAACACAAGCGAACGCTTCCGGCCTGCCGCGGACTAGCCTAGGTTCGTTCCCTTCTCGGGCGCCAAAGCTTAATACGTGTTCATTTTTCACTTACTTCCCCCGTCGGAGCCAAACCGTTCCCGCGGAGCGTGTTTTCAGGCTGGACCACACCGCTCGTTTGAAGGCAAACCGGGGTTGACCCCACCACCGAAACCATTTACATTCCCAAAGTTCTTCTCAAACAAAGCGCCTCGGATTAGACGAGAGATAGAAAGAGAAAGAGAGCGATAGACCGCTTGTGTCGCCTGCACATTACACCACCGAAGAAAAGGCCCGGCATCGCCCCTCTACAGGGTGTAATAAAAGCAGTCCCCCATTTTGTTGGACCAACTGTAGTGCCACTACACATTTCGCGAACAGAAACCACAAACACGACTACCCGCGAAACCCGACAAACTTTCCAAGTTGTTGCACGCGCGCGCGCCGGGAAAGTTTTTGTGTGCCAGAAGAAGTGTTTTATTTAACGCCGATCGCCCACGTGGAAAGAACGCGAGACGCGAGAGCGCGAGATGAGACCGGCCTGGGAATTGCCGGGCACGTTGTTGTTGATTTGCACAAATTGTAATGAAATTATCAAATTTGTCGCTTCGTTCGGTTCGTTGGTGTGCTTTGCTTTGCCAAGGTGACGCGAGCTGTGTCGGACAGCAGTTTTTCGTAATGGTCAGAAATTAGTTACTTTTGCACTTGGGAGCACTGTTTAATTTATTAAGGGAATTAGAAAATACGTGTTGAGTGATTGGACATTTGTTTGTATATTTTAAGACGCAGAAATCCTCCAAAGATGGCTATAGAACATGCAAAACATGTATCATTATACGAAGCAGGATACACCATTCTCAAAGCAATTGAATCATCTCGAAGTATGGAAACGGTTGGAACGAAGTATGGAAACGGCCTTAGAATCTAGCTTTCATTCGTAAGCTGATAATTTTAGACAAGCGCTCGAAGATCTCCTCGAAGTACGCATCGTCCAAGAAATTGTCCCCATCGCGTATCTTTGGGATTCCAACTTTTTTAGTCAGATCCAACAGACGATCTACCTCTAACTTAATCATACACGATGTAACAATTGGTCTTGTGAGATCAAATCAAATCTGTTCTGCATGTACCATGCACAAACGTTACGCCAAAGGCAATCAGATAACCACACGACAGGGAATGTTGATGAATAAATTAGCACTCCTAAGTCAACTCTCTACAGATCAGAACGAGAAGAATGGACATGAATTTTCATTGCTTGCACCAAATTGCGCCCATGGAGAAGACGAATCGAATTTGAAAGCTGTTACTCAAAACTGACACCACTCGAGCTACAAATCTCCTCCATCGTGCTCCACCGAACTCACTCCGCTCACTGGAACGCGAGAAATCGATAGCTTCTCGGGAAACTAGTTTCATCATAACTTTTCGGATCCACCGGATCGTCAGTACTATCATCACAGTTAAGCCATCGACGGTCCCAGATGCCGAGGCAAGATTTATCCTTCTCCCCAGCAGAAAGCGGACATACCGGAGCACGGGCGAAGTTCGAATAGAGAAAATGTTCTACAAAAGCAAACCGTGTGCTCCGTGCCGAATGTGGAGCACGGATAACAAGATCTCCTGATTCACTTAGCTACCGAATCGGTTCCCCGGTGAAGTTTGAGAACGCGCACAAAACCCACCGACCGGGTACATCGAGCGCCGGATTACAAATCAATCATTCGGTTACGGAATTGGCTTCAAGAAATTTGAAATACACTTCACGAAAATTCCAAATTGCCCACAACAACAGCAACGCCGGATGGGATGTGACATCCGGCGACAAATTGATAAGACGCTCGGGAAGCTTGCGCGGGGCCTGGGTAAATAGATTTATGAGGAAGAAAAGAGATACATGCGGATCGATTGTTGCAAGCCTACAAACATGTGACTTAGGAACATATTCGACGCATGACGCTTGGCCAACCGAAACTCAACCCGACGACGGAACAACAGCCAGCGGATATTGAATTCTTGGTCAGGCAACGGGTTGACAGCACGAGCGCAAAAAAAGCCAATAAAGCAATACCCGACGGTAAAGGGGTTTTACGATTCACTTCCGTCAAACGGAACTGGGATTATGCTTGTGCACACAGGGAGGACGGAGACAGAGGGCAGATTTTATTTTATTTTTTCTCTCACTCCCCTCCATCGAGAAACCACCGAATCAATTGCCGTTTGATCCATGTACCCAGTCCACTATCCGCTCGTAAAAGCCCATCATAACGAAAGGACGTGCCGGGGGACAGGGACACGTTCCGCGTGCAGCAATGGTGCCCGCTGGATTTTGGTTTCCGGCTTCCTTCCCCGGACAAAAAAGCTCCTTGGGCGCCATTCACGTGATTTTTATTTGCCTCCTCCGCCCGGTTTCGAATGTCATGCATATAATCTCGCAATATCGGAACCGACGGTTTAGAGATATTGCCTCCGTTGGAGGAGACGCAACCGCGAACAGGTGGAAAATGTTGCGCGATAGTGCAGCGGGGCTTTGGGCGATGTATACTGCGCTCGAGCATGCAATTCGCGCATTTTGTCGTAACCCGAAACACGAAAGGGCAATAGAAACGTTCGATAGCATTATTGCACGGTGGGGGCATCGAACACGACGACGCCCCGCGACACGATAGTGCCGGCGATCTAAGTGGTGAAGTGGTTTTGCTGGCCGGCGTAAGTGTTTCGCATTACTTTCGATGGGCTGGAGGAATTGATTGATTGATTGCGGAGAGCACACGACACGCGAACGGCACGACTAGGGTCACATCCGGTTGGGTAGGCAAGTGGCTTTGTAGGTTAGTTTTGGGGGTGGCAAACTAAATTCCAACACTAAGTTAAAATTCAATTTGGTATTACTAAAAATTTTCATTAGTCAATTGAAAAATCATGAAGAAATGCTTGAAATACCACCATCCAGGGATCAGAAGTCTTCATATTACAATACTAGTAACATTTTCAAGTGAGTGAGTAAAGCATTCCTGAAACCATTTTCAAGATTTAGTATAAAAAAGTTCGAAATATTTTGAAATTGTCTGCGATTAAGTGCAGACTAAGCATTTTAACGTGATGCAACAATTCTTGAAAAAACATATACACAAACTCACTTATTAAGTGTACAACAACTCAAAGAAATATCAAATGTTTAACTGAGTTTGTCATGTTGAAACTCTCAACTACAACTTCTAAACGGTATGTACTACGAGGCCACTAATCTCAAGCAATGTTTGTCCGTGCGGCATAAATAATAACACATGTGCGCGTCATGGATTGTTGGCGCTATAAGATACACTAGCTTTGTGCGACAGAGATTCAGGACAGCTACTAAGCACAAAAGCTATCTAGAACTAAATACAAAACGAAAGAACAAAAAGCCCCAAACGGTCGTGCACTGGCTGCATCGAAAGGAAAGCAGAATAATTCGTTTCGAAGTTTCTGTGTTTCGAAGTACATTAAGATCAGAACAGCATCTCGTCTTCAAACAAAAACCGCAAGAAGCCGTCGTGAGCGACAAAAAAAAACACTTTTACACTCTCTGCGCATAACGCACAGCACACTGAAGCAATTCATTTGCCATAAAATCTTTCACTGAAGCAAATAACTTGAACGGTGCCACCGGCGCGGTAAAAACTCGCACAACGAAATTAGAAGCAAATCTGTTGCCACGTTGGGACGCCGACTTCGTCGTCCAGTGCACTCTCTTCCAACGCCCAGAACCGAGCGCACGGGCAACGACGAAAACTGCGCGCGCCAGCTCGCAAACTGCCAAAAGCATATTAACATAATGAAGGTGGTGCTGGGCGGGGCTGGTGTGTGCGTTTCCTCCTCCTGCTTTGCCCAAGCGCATCATAAATCACCGCCACCGACGAGTATAGAGAGACCTGGCACAGCCCCTCCGCCGGTCCATCCGCTCCTAATAAATTCCGATAAAATGCGAAGCGCGCGCGACGACCGGTGGCGGTGGTCCGGCCGGCGGCAAGTAACAGATTGTTTTTCAACACTTTCACGACCCAAAAAGCGAACCATAGGACAGAAAAAAGTCGAGTCTCACAGAGCACAAAAAGTGATGCCTTTTGCTATGTAAACGCTGGAGGAGCCTAGCCGCCTTTTGCCGGGCGATGATGGAAAGGGTGGCTCCAACGGCAAACGATACCGACGCGCTGGACGCTCGCGTTTCGGATGAGATTATTCTACCTCCACCGTTTATTTTGCTTTCGGACTTGCTCTTTTTGTTCGAGCTCAGATAACTTGACGAACACGAGAGCAGACACACCGGGAGAAGCCGTTTGAGGGATGTCCAGAAAGGAACGAAACAAAAAAAAACACCTTCACCAAACGCCGTGCATCACCGAGCGGGAGGAAGGTGACGGACAGGATAAGAATGTTTTATGTCGCAGCATAAATTGTCGCATTACGAGCGTGGTGCGTGCGCGGACCCGAAACCGCGAGAAAGCCGGGAGTGTAGTGTGGAATTGATTTTTCACGGTACATCGTGTTTTTTTGTACCATTCACCACGCTCTCTTGGCTTTGTAGAGGCGGATTTGTGGAAAGGGCGAAGCGGAAAAGATAATGTAGTAATGCTAATAAAAATCACATAAACAAACGCGCGACGAAACAACGCGCGGCATCAAGTGCGTTCTGTTGTGGCTTTTATGGCAGGTTCACCAAACAAGGTTTGCTTTTAGCGGGAGATTCGATTGCGTAACCCTCTGCTTCTGACAAAGGTTCACGCAAGAGGGAGGAAGAAGAACAGGTGGCACAAAAAAAATTAAAAATTGTATAGTTGACTTGAAAAGTCATGCCATGTACTCGATCAACAGAAGCGAGCACAAATTCTAGACTTCAAAAACGGATTCTAGAAGTTTTCAAAAAGCATAAATAATAATAGAGGAAAAAAACGTCTCTGGTGTGCTGTTGTGAATACTGTGGACTCGAAAAATGCTTTCAATTCGATCCGGAGGTGTCACAAAGAAGATATCCATAAGAAATGGGTGATGCAATATTGGTAAATTAAGAAGGTCTCTTAAAATTTTTCTTAATTATAATATTAACATTATTTTAATTTGTTTCAAATATTTATAATTTCATTCCTATGGTCAATATATCGAGCAGGCGCAGAACGTATTATGCTATCGCAAAAAGAGCACGTGAAAATAATAATAATAATATGTACTAACCATATTTTACGCACACATCCCGAGTCAGAATTGCGTTGCAGCAAAGCATTCGCAACACAAACTGCGTTGAATATATGCTCCAAACACTCCGCACGGTTTATTGTAATCCAAATAGGTAGTATAACGAAACTGATGACGTTTCTCGATGGCCTTGAATCGACTTTCAAACACAAATTTCTTCCTGTGAACACAACCGAAACTTCACGCCACTCCTTCGCAGACAGGGCCGCAAGGGCTTGTTGCTTGATTGATGCTAAACCAAACGGTTGCAAAACGAAACACTCGTCGTTTGTCAACTTGCACCCCGAAACCGACCGGGGCAAAGGGGAGGGCGAACTCGCAAATTATTTTTTAATTAAATTCCACCGCAATCACAAGCTGCCGCGCGCGATGCTGCTTATTTCAACGCTTTGCATACGTCGCTTCTTCACGTGCCTCTTTTATTTCTATACTACCACACGACACTTATATGCACACTCGAGAACAGCACACGACGGCAAAGCCCAGAAGAGGCTGCTTTCGATCAACCGGACTGATAAGACCAGAGCCAGAAACCGCACAGGGCTGGCCAGGCGATTGGTCACGTGAGAAACTTCGCAGATCCTTTCGATTCCCAGGCAACCCTTCGTTTCGGTGCCCCTTTTCCGTGGGGATTTTAATCTGCACCTTCTATAATGTGATTGCACCGGGCCACTGCCACTCTTTCGTGTATTTTTTATTTTATTTTCTTTTTTCGCACTGATGGGCCAACTCGTCTCGGTGCACTTGGTGCACGCGGAGGCCGCTTGAACTTTACGTTAAGCAGGAAAACTGCTATTTTCCCGCGGGCTAAATATTATCATAACACTGTGAGAAACAGAGAGAGAGAGAGAAATGAAAACAGGGGTACAAATATGAATTAAAACTGACTTTAAAACTTTCGCAACCACGCGCACTCGAAAACTCGGACGCGGCAACACACACACAGAAGTTGGCGAAACGAAACAACCTGCGGCGATAATATGCTGCTTTCCGATATTATCAGATCTGGCAGACAAACACAGCCACACAAAAAACACAAACGCGCACATACTGCAATACTTCTCCAATGATGATGACGAGCGAAATGCGCTCAACGATGGAGAACACAAACTCAGCACCGCACAGTGGGGTTGCTGCTGCTGGTAGGATTCTGCATCGATGCACCGGAAAATGACCTTTTTTGATGAGAACCGACCGAGCACACACCACTTCGTAAACATTCACCAAAATGCACCCACCACCACAAAACGGTGAAAATGAAATGAATTTTTAATAAACACCATCACCAGAACGCACGCCAAGCGTGGAGAAAATATACATTTTTATCCAATCGGGAACATTTTTCGACATGTACACACACATACACACATGTGCACAGGCGCACGTACGCTCACACTATACGTAGAGGATCCTACCGTCGAGAGGATCATGATGGCGCCTCCATGAGAAAACGGAACTTGCTATCACGATCTTGCTTAATCACATCACAGCCAAATGACGGACCGGCTTCTCGTTGCTTATTATGTGTAACCCGAGGGCGACGGGAACGCCAGGAGAAAAGTGCTCAATCGAACACAAACAAACCGCCAAAGAAGTTGTGGCATGCACACTCATATCTATGCACAACCCGATCACCCGTGGCCGTAATCCGATGCAGGGCGGAACGGTGTGTGTATCCCCCGGTGCGGACACTATTATATTTGAATTATTTTGCTCTATTGATCAATAAGACGAAAAAAAACTTCACTCCAACTACGTTTCAGCAGGCACACCACTAGCACACAACCTTCCTTCCGAACACTTCCAGCAGATTTGGTACGTTGCACACTCTCCTTCCCGCATTCAAATGACGCACTTACGAAAACACACCCGTCAGCTGCAGCAAAAACAACCCCAGCAACCTCGCCTCACCACAAACAAGTATTACGACGGAATTTTGTTTAAAAAAAACGCGCAATTAGAACTTCCACAGCGGTGTGCGCGGCGGCGCGCATGTGTTGCACATACGCGACACGCAGAAAGGTAAACAACAAATCACCATTAAGCTCCTGCTGCTGCTCGACGACGTACAGTGTAGTTGCCTCTTGTTTCACCGGCAACGGCATCAAGTGGTCCCACGGTTTGTTTTGGTATGTATATCGCGGAGATGCGCGAGTTCCGATGAGTTCAAACTCGCAGGCGGGTTGTTGGTGTACAAAACACTCGAGAAAACGCAAAAAACGGCACAACCGTTCAACAGACGCAAGAAAACTCGACTGACCCGAAGTGGCACGATGCTGGCCCGCGGAACCTCGCCGGCACGCCGCGTTCGGGTTCGGCTGCGTCGGGTTCCGGTCGGCAGCCGGTCGGTTTCGCTTCGCGCACACGAATGCCCACTTCGGGCGGTCGTCGGTTCGGGTGAGCCGAAGTGTGTTTTTTTTTCTTCTAAAATTCCCAACAAGGTGCACGAATCGGTTTGGGGCCAACAAAATTTGCTTTCGAAAGGCAGAAATTGATTTGCATCTTGGGTGATTTTTTCATCTTTTGTGCCACCAGCAGCAGCAAATCAAAATGGCCTAAAAATACCCAAACCACAACAGTGATGGGTCACCGCTGGAATGGCATTCTCGCTATCTTGGATCGATTTTAGCGGAACCGAAAGTAACGATTTTGATCGGCCTGTGCTTGGAATAAATTGTTTAGTTCCTGTGGTTGATGGAAGAAAGGCGATATAGTGATTTTAAAAGATCTAGGACACATCCATACTTCAAGAGATCTTAGATATCTTAAAATAACACATCTATACACAGTTCCAAGGGATCTTCTTTTCATATTACATCACCAAAAAGCATTTTCGTAAAACTATTCGAGATGTATGATCTGAATTAGTAGTAAGATAGTAAGAATACAATACATCCAGAGGCATTGTGAAATCAAATCATTAAATTCACTATTTTAATTGCATTTGCAAGCATGCGTTCTAAGTTATGAATAAGAAATTGCGGACACAACAAAATGTAGAAGTACTGAACACAATACATGCTAAAGTCAAGTATCAAACGCTTATTTTCGTGTTAATTATAAGCACTTTGATACTTTTCGTCCCAATTAAATGCAAACAATATTCATACAAAAAGCAAAAGCACAATCTGCAGACAAACTAATGAGGAATGATCATCCAATTTCGTACCGTAGAATGATTGGGAAGATTTTTGGCCAACGTCCAACGAGCCCTCGTGTACTTTTTGTTATAAACAACGATCCAACAAACAACAACGCACATGACACCACTGCGAAGCGTACAAAGGCAAAGGCAAATCGTAAGGTAACAACGGTCATAAAAAACCGTCCGCCAGTTCACCCATGGAAGTCACTGGAGCGAACGAGCACGGGAGCGAACGAGGAGTGGACCATTTGCGCATGAAACTGCTGCGAGATTTTCGACCACTTTTCGCAAATTGCAAATTCATCTGACAGAAACAAATTTGACAGCGCCGCAAAGCAGGCCGGGAAGGGCGAATGGGAGCTGCTCAACATTTGCATCCACAGCTAGATAAAACAGGTCATGAGAAGCAATCAAAACCGGCGTACCGGCGGAACCAGTGCGCTATGTACACAGGGCAGGTCGTCTCCACGGCTAAACGGCGAGGGGCAATATTCATGACGATTACACGTTTCTTCTGTTTTCCTTTTCCGCGCAGGGCAGCGCACCGAACGCACCCTACCCCCTCTCCCCACGGGCGGTCGCACGAATTTCGCACGTACAGCCGGAAATCGCCGGAAATGAAGCCCGAGCTCCGGTGCGCGACAGCGAACACCGTAGCGGGCCATCTCCATTATCATAATATTTTATTACGCACGTTTCGCTTCCTGCCACCATCATCGTTTCGGATCGTTTTTATTTGGCTCCAGTTTCAGGGATTGCGCAGTGTTTCGCTACTCCTACAACGCCCGATTTGGCACCGAGATTCGCCCACGTTTTGTGTACGAATTTTCGTCCCATTAGAGCAGGTAAATTCCCACACGCACCTACTCACGGCAGAGGTAAAGTACGATCGAGGATAATCAAGCGAAGTCATACGGAAGCCTATCGGTTCCAACAAAACTCAGACGTGAGTTAGTGAATTGATATTGCAAACGAGGCTCGCTACGAATGGGCACATAGGCGAGAAACATTATATTTAAATACACATTGAACACTGGTGAAAACGATGTTCAATTGAACGTTATTGTTTTGGAATTGAAGAGATAGCAGCGTTTACTTACATAATCGAATCAAAAACCGATTCGTCAGGTTGATAAGAGTACGATAGACTCTTAGTGATGAGATGTGATAAGAAGTAACAAAACATGTTCGCACATACCTGAAAAGAAAAGAAATAGGGTATTAATTACTGAACTATACAATGTTATTGGATTAGAGAATTCACACGTCATAACAAGGATATGTATCTGATTAAATCTAGTAACACCCTATTCCGAACTATTAAATAGCGTACGCGTTAGGAGCACTGGAGAGATGGCAAAACCATCACGTCATAAGTTGAAGTCCCAATTACGCTTAAGACCCCTGCGGTAGTGTCTTGTAAACAGGACAAAGTACACAAGATTTGGCAAGTTTTCTGCCGATAACGACATCATATCGTGTTTGACTCCCAAAAGTCATCCACCGGAGCTAAGAATTTACAGCGAAAGTTGAACAGGAGAACACACTACCTTCTCACCAAATGTCAAACGTTGCGAAACAGTAAGCAAAGTACCGGAGGTCTTCGACGACTGACCAGTTGGTGGATTCAGCAGTGCTTTTCGGAACATCATCCGGAGCAGCATACTCTACCGAACTGAAGTTGACCACGACATTAGCTCGAAGGAGTCTGGCCAAAGCAGACTGTTGTTGGCCGCCCTGTGTGTGCATTCACAAGCAGCACAAGTTCAAATAAATAGACACGAAAATTAGAAGCCTTTTCCTCCATCCGCAACTAACAAATGGTGCAAAGGGAGAAAAGCTGCCTGGGAACACTTATTAACTTGTTGTCCTGAACGTGGAACCGAACGGGGCCGGACAAACCGAAGCGCTTGGAAGTGTTCCTGCACTTCTGACCAGTTCAAACTATTCCGGAGCCAATATGAAACCGTCCTCTTTAGGGAGTGAAATGTGTCGAATGCCGAACCGCACGGGTCCGTTGGGCGAAACAGATGGTGCAGTTTAAACGAGGTCAGGGCGGTCGCTGAGGGAGTACACTTGATGGGGGTGTGCTGTGCTTGTAAAGCCACAGGCATTACAAGCCCGAGAAAGATGCTCAGATTCTTGGCGTAATGGGAAATTTCGGTCGCTTTTACAGCTCCCGGAGTTCGACGAAGGGGTAAACGAAACCCACGGGAGGCAGTTTTTGCGTCAACGTGCTGCTGCTGCTGCGGCATGAATGAGAGCCTCGGACGGAGCTTGAGGGAGAACAACTTTATTTCCCACCATGAGGCCGAGCACATAAAGAACTGGAAGATATTATCTGGTGAGTTGTTGGGAAGATCCGCCGGCTCCTGCTACCGGGAAGGAGCATCCGATTCGTGCGTCATCGGTCGGTGGCTGATGGTTAGGGCGACTCTAATACAAACACTGCCCCGTCCCTCGCAAGCAGCCCACGGGGGGAAAGGATACGACGACGACGCACTAACACCAGCGTGCGGCGTAGTTCATCATTCCCAAGGGCACTGACGGCGGCCCGACAAGCGTCTCTAAACAACTTGCCTCAACAGTGGCACACTAGAGAGCTATGCACACAGCACAGGCGTAGAATGCGATGCTGATGAATTGTTGAGAAAAGGGAGCACACCTCCCGCAGCAGACAAACCGGAAGATGCTTCCGAACGGGGCGTAGGATATTCACGAGCGGGTGGCGGTTGTACTGTGAGGAAGGAAAACAATTATTCTAAACGATTAGCCCAGTCTATGGAGACTTTTATGGGCGCTTTATCTACAATGGATGGTTCGGTTAACAGGTTTTCCTTCAGCTTCCGCAGCCGGGAAGCTAGTCGGTCGGGCTCTGGGTGCGAAATGTCCCATTTCCTGCAAATCCGGGCGGTTGAGATTGCTGCTTATCTAAGCGAGGGTTGAGTAGTTATGCGAAAGGATAAGTTGTTTTCCGAACCCGACGCGGCAGGGCACGAAGCGGCGACGAACAGCTCTCGAACACATGCTTGAGGTTCACAGCGTATAGAAACACAACGACCGTTGTCCTTGGAGCAGCAGATATTGTGGTATTCCTGATGCCAGAGAGTTGGGCAGGATTTAATCTCGTCATTCGAATCAAATGCCGTAGTCAGGGCAGGAAGGCCGTAGGAAGTGTTCGCACCAGCGGAGTTAACACATTCATTGTCTCTTCTGACGTGCTGCTATCGATCATCGGTGAGAAATGTAACGCGTTTGGAGATATATCATTCTAAGAGGAGGTCTCTTTCAATCAGTTCTTCGAAAGTGATCCGAAGCAACAGGAAGAAAGGAAATCCTTTATGAGCAGAGGTGTTGATGACAATTCTTCAAGCTTTAAGATATAGTATTTGCATGCATAAACTTAACACTATTTTCATGTTGTCGTTGTCGTTGCCCTATAAGATGGCAACTTTTCTGATCTATCTATAGCTGAATCCATCAGAATGCTAAACACAAAACTTATGTTATTGATTAGGTTCAAGTCGAAAAACGAAAACTGAGCAGCTGACAACTTTGCTGCTGGTCGTATACTGTGTTGTATGTAACTAAACAACAATGTAAAAAAGCTGCCTACGATCTGAAGTAGTAGGTTTGGTTAGGTTTAGAACTTTAAGCTTGTTATAGGTTTCATGCTCTTTTGAATTGCCAATTCTATCTACTGACGGCAGTTTATGAATTTTTGTTGATGATAGCAGCTAAAACCGTATAGAAAACATTACCAAAACATAGCAATTGGCATACAGGTACACGATGTTTCAGATAAACTTCTGCAAAAAAATCATCCACCTCCATCTCCAACAATACATGACGTGTGAATTAGCTTGCTGGTCGAGTTCATCCGCAGATTAAAACAGATGTCCCCCGGCTCCCTTAAGTTCATCATGCGAAACCCACCCCACACACCCACAGCCGGTCGTCAACGGGGATTACTTCACTTTCGCCAATTTACTCTCTGCGAGACCGCGCTGTCACACGCCGGTTGACGTATGTCATCGTCGTTGTTGTTGCCACCACCAGCGTTGCGAGTCCGGTCCGGCCCGATCGCCAAAAAACGTGAAGTGAAGTGAAATGTAAAACATTCTCGGCACCGTTGTCAACTTCCGCGCAACAATCGCGACCACATGCATCATGATAACCGCGCGACCAACACCGACGGAAAGTGGCGTGCTCCACCAGCAGCAGCAGCGCGCGCGCGCGGATTAGTAGCTGCTCGCGACGCGATGAGCACGAAAAATCCGTGCAAACCTCACACAGGCCGACCGCCTCTGCAGCGCAAAACATATGGTGCGGACACGAGACCCGAAACACACACTTTTGCTGGAATGCTGTTGTAATTATAACCCATCCATCATTCCATCGCAGATTCAGTGAGCGTGTGTCCGCGCTTGTACATTTAAAAACCCTTGCTTCAAAGAGCGATGCCGATGGGGGGCAATGGGGAAGGGAGAAGTTTTCATCTTTCCACATTCCACCATCAGCGGAATCATATATGATTCGGAAGCGCAACAGCAGAACACAGAGAGAGAGAGACTTTCGATCGTGGGATTAATTCGATACAGCGTGTCGGTGTGTTTGTTAGCTTTTCGAGCGGGAGCATCACACGGCTGTTTACATTTCATTCCGGCGTTGGTGTCATTTTTTTCTGTTTCGCGAACTCTTTGATAGTGTGCGGAGTGCGGATGGCGGGTTCCCCCCACCCGGTATGTCTCTGCCAGATGTTTCACTTTCGATTGTTTACGCATTCCCGAGCAGACGCGTCATGGTGGAATTATTTTGTTCCGCACGAACTTAAATGTTCCAAAAATCGGTCAGATTGTGCAAAAGGTATAACAGACTTGCACTGAAGGTATGAAACCTTGACGATTATTTTTCGTACGAATTGCATACTTTTCAGCAAAAAAAAACCTTATTTATTAATCTTTTATTATCTTCTTTCTATAAGATTTTACTATAAATCACAAAAAAGCTAAAAAAGGGTAAGTCCACAATAACGAAACTCTGATAGGAGTGAAGGACATATCTCTAACGTTACGATTTGCCACGTAGGGAGACCTAATGTTGAATGATTCATTGATTAGACAATGTTGTTTTAGGATGCAGGACATTCGAAAGCACTGGAAGATCCACACCGAAACGTAGTGTTTTGGTGGGAGAATGCATCCATCAATTTAAGCATGATGTAATTTATGGCAGCCTCCAAAGGCCCAATTAAATAAAAACTAAAAATGACCTACTGTTTAGTGATAGTTTTACTATGTTAAACAAGTGAACAAAAGAAAGCAGGCATATGGAAATAAGTAGGAAATAAGATCAGTCACTTATCTTGGAAGTTGTTCTAAACACGTAGAAGAATGGAAGTGCAATGAGCAAACTAATTCGACACGTTGAAACATTATAAATAAGTTATCTTATTCGAAACAGATATAAATATTCCATAACCCAACAAGAAGGTAACGAAATCACATTACTTTTAACCTAATAAAAAGTAATGAAATAATGATACTACATCTCAACAAGCAAGAACCCACAGGGCAAACCCTGACCGAGAACCATCGTTACCTGGCAGCAGAAACAAAAGCAAAGGATGGTCATTGGAAGTAAAAATTAATTTATATCGCCACGCTTAACCGTACGAACGCATCGCGGATGAGAAATGGGAAACTGGACAGCGAACATGTGGGATTCATTATCATGCCGCAGCCGTACCGGCCGGAGCCGATTGCCGACGTGAAAAAGCCGAACCTTCGGACCGCGCTAATAAGACTTAAATGGAAAGAAATTAAATCAACAACCAGCGCACGAACCGTTCGCAACCACAACAACGACGACGA
Organism: Anopheles cracens; assembly: GCA_002091845.1. Lineage (NCBI taxonomy): Eukaryota > Metazoa > Arthropoda > Insecta > Diptera > Culicidae > Anopheles > Anopheles cracens. The sequence goes on from KZ067975.1 coordinate 372,113, forward strand.
CAACAAATGAGCAACATTTCGCTGGCATTTAAGGGTCGCGCCTTCTTCGATACCCATCGGCGTGTAAATCATTACTTGACCCCGATGTCCTTTCGCCCGGCGGAAAGAGCAACAGCGTACACGACACACGGTTAAACATCCAGCCCAGCCACGGGACAGCGACTGCGAAGAGAAACTGCATCACCGCCGCCGTGCGGCGTCGTGCGCGCTTCAACGTTATGCTCCGGTGGCGGTGGCCGTCGTTTCGTTTTGTGTGTCTCCTGTTATGTTGTTTTCTTACTTTTTTCTCTCGTTTCGCTCCGCGTGCGCGCGCGCGCCCTGGATGACGCCGCTGTGTGCATGTTTGCACTTGCATATTGCAATCTCGCCCAGCTGCTCTTGTGGTGCAATGAAAACGAGATTTATAAAACCCCAAAGTGGCCAACGACAACGACGGAGGTTACTTCCCCACCCTCCACCCAGCTCGCCACCACAATCCCCACACTTTGGTTCACGCCACGGCCCACGAGGAGGAGGAGGTTCTGGTGCTGCAGTTTCGGCACATTTTTGACACATATCACCCGTGACGGGTTGCTGTTTGGGGTGGGGGTTTGTGTGAGGCACATTATATCTCGTATGCGCGCACACACAAACACACCCGCTGGCTGTTCGATGCCAGGCGAGCAGCAGCTCGTTTTCGAGACATGCTTTCGGTGTGTTGGAGCTTCTCGTCAGGGTCTCGCGGCTGGGCTCGGGCTTGCTCTCGTCGATCGGGTGACCTACTTGCTGCGCCTGGCGAGAAGCCTGCCCGCTCTCCCGGTGACCGGCGCCCGGTGGGATGGGAACCTTCACGGGCTGCTGCGTACGACTCGGCCCGGACCGACCCGGTCACACCGGCAAACAGGGACGGCGGAGCGAGCGTATGCGAATTTCCAAAACTTTCACCAAACTGCGACCCCCAGCGTGTATCGTTCCGTTTCTTCGCAATATGCTCACGTTGTGTTGTGGAGTTTAAGAAAAAAATACACCAAACCCAGTGTCTCAGCTATGAGCTAAACGAGAGAGGCGATGATGAAAACTTAAGAAATAATTACTAAGTTTTAAAGCATAAAATAATCACCCTAATAAATGTTAAAGTGATCCTAAAAAATGTTAAAATATATGTCACGAATACGTCATATATTCAACACAACACCTCACGCACGGTACATCCGACAATCAAACCAAACCGATGTGTGAAGCTGCTGCGCGCGGAACACGTCCTTTCATCATCCGCTGCAAGAATGATTGATGCGTTCGGAAGGAAATATATTTGCCCCTGCTGTTTTGACGCGCCGTGTTTACTAACACGGGGTAATACAATTAAAGTTCGAATGCGCGGCTTCGCTTCCTCTTGCGTTCCCCAGGGAGGGTTTGCGGTTACGTGTTCTTATCGACACTTGTCACGGATCCCCGGCTAATGAAGGCGCTGCAATCAGCCGCTGCTAAGCTGCCAAGCGGCTGATAAGCCCCTCAACCGTCGACCGAATGGAAGCTGGCTGACCATGACCGTTGCGGTCGACAGCGAAAGTTCGATTAGATCGCCTGTGCGCATATGTGTGTGTGTGTGTGTGTACTTTCCGTTATTTGAAAATTTATGTTCCACATCATGCTGCCCTGATAAGCGGGTCACACAAACGGTTGATGGTGCATTTGTTTGTTTATTTGTTTGTTTGTTTTTGTCCAACCCATTTCCGGTCCTGTTCGGTGCGTGAAAAGACCGTGGCAAATTAATTAAATGGTGCAATATTGAAGCCAACTGAAGAATGATTGTTTCGCTTCGCTACTATTTAAACAAAATAGTGTTGAAGTTATTTATACGAAAAATCCGGGTGGTAACTAGCGATAAAACTTGCTGACAAAGGCGTTGTTGCTGTATACCAGGTTAATAAAATATGTATAGTTTGTCTTACGTTAAACTTTCCAAAACTTCTTGCTTCAGATTGCTCGAGGTTTCCGCAGTTGATGATTGCAGTTCTCCTACCTATAAACCTTGTATTGCCTACAATATAATAATAATATCAAGTCCTGGCTTGACACAACAACCTCAACTCTTGGACTGCCATTTCTGACATTTTTTCACCTGTAGCCCGGATAGTCATTGCTTTTGAAATTAGAACCCACAACCTGTGGTATGCAAGAACTTTGCGCACAGGACCATAAGGTCGCCGCAATATATGAAATACTTAGTAATATGATTCTTCACATTATAATGATTTATCAATTTAACAGTGAGTTAACAGACGAATTTAACAGTGAGATCTTCCCTTTCGTCTGCATAAAAGTAATTATAATTACAAAGTAATCTTTATAAAGATAGGAAGATACGGTAGGTATCATTACATTCATTAATTCGATAAGAAAAAGAGAAATTACAAAAATGGCTCACACACCATTCGTTTAAGCTTTAACACGCTAGTTACTGCCAACAGTGCTCGATGCGCGTGTCTTCATTCATTAAATGCTGATTGATGCATCCGCTACGTGCATGTCGTCCATTGACCCTTACGCCAGCGGATTCGGCAACAAACGACAAAAAAAGAAGAAAGCACAACTCCAAAAAGCGAAAAGCGCCACACAAACCTCGCGCGACAAAGGAAGAAACCAGCCACAGATACTGCAGGAGAAAAAAAAGAGCCACCATGCGCCAGCGTTTAATATTCACCGTGTCCTGTCTGGTTGCCCTGCACTGTCCCACGAGACGGTGAAAGCGCTATTTATATGTAATTGAAATATGCTCGGCTAAGTGATTCCAGCTCGCGTTGCCCTACTTTGCCGCCAGGAGCGCCACCGTCCGGGGGGGTTTTAATGCCAACACGAACGAAGATCTCAATGGCGGCCGCACTCCTTTTCTCGCCGGTTGCGCCCTTCCAGCAGCAGCTGCCCCCGGCAGCATAATAGCGTCAACTATTCGATATCACCGACCGACCGGCGCACACCAGAGCAGCCCACATCATCCTGCGAGGACCCCACATACACGCGCAGAAGATGGCGTGTGCCAGGATTGAATGTGTGCCCCATATCTTGCGCACCGCAACAGGGCTGCTGCTGTCCTGATCCGAAAAGGAGGACGACCATTCGCCACCGCCATGTATGCGAAAAATGTGAATCGTGGATCACACCGCGCTGGAAAACGGGCTGTGCCGTGGTTTGCAATGCAAATGGCAATATCGTCCCTGCTGTGTGTGTCGGGGTGTGTTTGTGCTCGAAAAATGAAATGGCTTCGCTCCGTTTTGTACGCTGTCAGATTTTACAAGGTGTGATTGGATGTTGTGGTTTGCATTTTTCTTGCCGCTTCTGCCGTCCGCATAGATCTTCACAGTCACAGTCATAGCGTGAAGCGTGCCGACGGATAAAAGCCAACCGGCGGACCGATGTGACCCAAAGTGAAAGCATTTGTCAATGTCTATTAATCTTAGTCGAATAGAAGTGCGAGATTTGATTTCAGTTTTTGATTTCGTGTTTCGCGGCATGATGGTGAATTCATTTCAGTTCAGCAGTTTGAAATCGCATTGAGGTTATATTTTTAGCCGTCTTAATTTTCTTCAATAAACAGCAGTGTTCATTATGACAATAATGTTATGTTCCAAAATCTCCACAAACTTTGGATTCCTATTATTTTTGGGTTAGAAAACATGGATACTTCATGATAACTGGACAAACATGGCATAGCTAGAAATCATAGAATAGCGAGAACAAAAACATGTCATCAACAGTTGAGTTCGAATGTCCAATATTGTAACGCATCTATCATACTCTGTGTCCTGTGTTCGCTAGACCGGTTAAAACTATAATCCAAACAAGGACCGTGAATCATTCCGTCTGACCCGAAGGATGGGCGCAACTGACAGCGAGACAACGCTTTACTGACACAAAACGCTTAGCCACGACACAGCTGTCAAGTGTTGTTGTACCATGCCACTCGGGAGCAAACTTTGCCCTCCGGTTCTACGATGACGAGCGAGCAGCATATAGAAATAAATCAACTCCTGCAGCCAACGCTAACAGCCGAGTTTGCCAAAACGTAAGGACCGGAGAATGAATGGATTTTAAAAAACTTTGTCAATGGTCGACAGGATCAGGTTAATCCCGAAACCAGCTCGATACAATGAGCGTTTCGTTGTGTTTCCTCCGCCCACTCGACCAGCAAATATCTCACAGGATTGGCACCTGGAGTAGAAAAGGAACTACAATTGTTATCCCGAACCTTGTATCGCCAAAAGCGCACTGGACAAACGAAAGTAAAAACCCGCTCCACACACGTGCTGACAGATCCGATTCATCTTAATGCACTGTCTGCCACGTGGATCCCTCTTCCCGCAAGGCGTTGAAATGTGATCCAGTGCTGTTTCCGGGCGTAAATCGAACTGCTGCTCCACCTCCAAAACACGGCTGTCAAAGGCTTCCCGGACTGTCCCAAAGATTGAAATGCCAATCTTCCATCCGGGGCTTTGCACTTCCCAATGCCCGGCTTTTGGGTGTGCTGATGCCAAGCAGATTGCATAAGCACACAAACACTCACATACACATTCACTATATCCCTGCTCCCGTTTTGTTCTTCTCTCCGGAACACTCCACCAGACGGAGCACTCCGCCGGGGGAATGCTGGAATAAATAGAATGAATAAAGGCTAAGATATGCTGAAGCCACCCGTGCGCCGCGTGCAGGTTGCTCACACAGAGCAGCCAACTACTAGCAAACGGTGCGCGGTAATCCCCGGAGGTATTCCATTTACCATCCGCGGGAGCACACATTCCTGGAAATTCATTTTCCCGACCATTTGCCGCGGGGTCGTCGGAGGACCTTTCGACGGGAGTTGATAGAATTTAGCTCCACGCGATCTCCACTTTCCGATCGTTTTCCCGCTGGGGCAACCGACGCACACTCACTTTAGTTTGCTTTCATATTCTTACACCTATAGTTGATGTTTACCGCAGCTGATACTCAACAAACGGATTCCAAGCGGGATGCTCGTTCTTTCGAGCGTACTGAACGAGCGATCGAAGGGAGTTTAGGGTTAGGTTTACGGAAGATTTGTTTCAATTTCTGTAAGCTTTAAAGTAGCGATGAATGTACGTTTTCGAGGGCGTTTACTATCGGAAGAAATTCTGGATATGAGGCAGAAAGTAGTGAGAGGTAGATCAATGTTTGAATGAAAGAAGAAGGTAAGTGTCATAATCATGATAGGTTTTGCCAATCTATATCAGCTTTTTGGTTCAAAATTTGGCATGTTACTACACTAGTAAACTTCACAGCTTTGCTAGACGGTACGAGTCCTAAAGTAGCGATGATATGTTTTAGATCCTTCCAAGAAAGGACAATGCACGTTCACAGCAATCTTTGTACAAATCGTTGATCCAATTGACCCAACTAACTATGATGTATAAATTATTACACTTGTAAGTGTTTGTACGGTCTTCAATACGCTTCAACGCTAGAAGGATATTTTCCTAGTGGTTCAGGTGTACAGCAAACACGTCCCGCACGAGAAGCAGCAAAAATTATGATTTGGATGTAAATCTACGAACACCACTTTTTTGACCTAATTGGCATCCATCGAACCACGGAGCATGCAAGAAATGCTCAAAAGAATGTGCCACAGCAGAGGTTTGTAAAGAACGTGCAACACGCGGTGGAGTAAAAGCTAGACAATGAAAAGCAATCATGAACAAAAAAGCGCATTTTCTTCGCTCTCCTTTCTGCACTGCACTCACCCCCTCGAACGCGAGAACGCAAAATTCATCCAAGGATGTCACCCTGTACCACGATAAACGATTCGGCTTTCGATGCACTTTCTGCTTTCGGAACATCCTGCACGAAACCGCACTCAGTGGGTCGACGGGCAATCCACTGGTGAAGTGGCTCGATGTGGTTAGGGTCATTGGACCGAAGCGTTGAAAGTTTTCCGTACTTGCAGTGGCCGTGCCTTGGTACTAGTTTCACTACTCACACGTAGAGTAGCAAAGTCCTTCGGGAAGAAAGGACTGACGTAAATTCCTTCTCAACCGAGAGGCAAGTAAAAACGGCAAAGCAAACTGACGCGTTGCGGCCTAAAGACTGAGGACGATGGGCAACGTCACATAGAGGAATACCATGTCTTTTCATATATGCATGTTCTATGTTTTTTCTTCTTTGAATGTTTCAAATACTACCATGCCTTGAGGCTCACGCTTAGTAGGTCGAAGTTTCGGATAAGTTTTTTACAAAGAGGGGTCAGGCAGGTAGTACGTGTACTGTACACGCTTTATGGTTTATCCAACTTTATGTGGGTTATAACGACGCTGTTCCGAAATGGTATATTCTTGCTTCTGTAAATGTGTACGACACATGATTTTTTATACTTTTATTCAAAGTGTATTGCTAGTTATTCAATGTAAAATAACATTTCAGCATTCTAATTGTTTCGAGAAGATCAACATGACATGATTCTTATGAAATCTACTCTCGTAGCTCAACCACAGGCAGACTAACTGACAATTGACACAAAAGTGTATGCATCGAGAAAAAATAATTGATCATCCCATAGAGAACGGAGTAAAAAGCAACACACTGAAAGTCACCCACTTTCAACCAACATTCAAGCCACGTCCAGAGGACGAGAAGATGCAGCTGGCTCGGTTTGTATGCGGTTTGTATGCAGCAGAAATTTACGATCAGCTCTACAGAGAACGGGAATTCATATCCTACCCGGCGACCTTTCTCCACACAGACCGCACACCATTCACCGGGCTAATAAGTGAAAATATGAATGCTTTTTCAAAGCATCCCCCCGTGAATTAAAATCGCTGAAGGGGATATTCAGGTGGCCGGATTTTTCCTCCATTCAGCCTGCGTGTTTGCCGCTCCGGGCGACGGAAGGGAATCCTCCTCCTCGCTGGCTTCATTATCCGCGCGAAAGAATGCAGGTGGAAATACTTACTTCCGCCATAATTAGTCTGGTGGCTGTGTTTGCGCGTGTTTAAGCGCAGGTCGTTCTGTGGGACCCGTACCATTTTCAGGCTTTTATGCACCGGTAGATGCATTCATAGAGTTCGAGAAAAGTGCTTCGCAGTCGCTGCGGAGAAGGCGTTAATGTGTGCAAGGAAAAACCACGTAAGTGGGATTCTGTTGCATGCAGCATGCAGCAAAAATTAGTTTGGCAAAATGCAACGACACGAAAACCGTGACAACTGCACAAAAATAAATTTCTCATTAATCCAGAACATTCCGGATTAGGGAACTCGAGAAAAAAAATAGTTGCACAACTAGTTGACAACCCCTGAATTCGCAGAAGGTTTTGCCGCCTAGAACAAAGGCGACAAAAAATCGTAACGAATAATTTTAATATTCTCTTTTCGATTCAGCGTCCATATTCCACAAATATGTCAAACTGAGCAAGAAACGGAATGTTTCTTTTTGTGTGTGTTATACATTTGCACAGACGTAAACAAATAGTTATTGAATTATACTTTAATTAAATCAACCGATTGCTGCAATGTGACCGTAAAAGCTACAAGACTAAGATTGCCTCTTAAAAGACACACGATTGACACTAAATTTTCACACCATTTGCACCGATATTCGCATCTCAGGATCATCATAAAAAGCACAATCGAAATCAAAATATTATCAAGATAATTCTTAACTTCCTGCTCCGACCCAGCGTAACTCCTAACACTTCTCGTTAAGCGTTTCCCCCCGTTGTTATCCCTGCGACCGACCAATAAAACCCGCAAACCACCATTCGAAAGGCAACACACACTTAACCATCCCCCATCATCATCATGATCAGCATCACCATCATCATATTCGAGCTCGCGGAATAAAACAAAATGAAGCGTGGAGCGTGTGGTGACAAAATGGTAAATATTTCAAATGCCTCCTTCTGGAAGAAGGAGGGAAGCCGAGCGCGACAAAGCACACACTCACACTAAAGCACATCTAGCGGATTCGCTGGTGGCTTACAAATGACAAATAAACACCATAAATCGAGGCAGAACAACACACATAATGCTTCCGCCACGCACCGAGGCCACAGGTTCTGCACTCTCGAAAATCGCTCAAAATAACAATCCCATTCCGGGGTTGGGTCCATCTCTGGGAAAAGGGCTCGATTTCGATCTAAGTGGGGGCTTCTTTTTCTGCACCCGAAAAAAAGACCACCAGTGCCGGATATTTATCAAACCGAGAATCGCCGAAAGCGAACGTATTGTGCGTTTCTCTCCTAAACGGCGACCTTCTTCCGTCTGCACCCAAGCGTCTTTTTGGCAGCAGGAAAGGAAGACATTACCACCCCCCACCCAGGGTGGGCCGCCGGAGGAGAGCAATGATTCATGGCTATATGCTGCCGGATTTTCCGATGAACCGGCCGGGCTCGAAGTTCCGGTTTGAGCGAGGTGGCATGCGTTGTGAACACACGTTTTCACTAACTAAACTTCACCTTCTCGCCTTATTGTTTCCTGTCACTTTGAACGGTGTCTGCGTCGTCAAAAATAAAGGATTCATAAGAGCGCAGGAGGTGTGTTTATAGCACGCCGGCAGTATGGAAGGAAGCCAAACGACGTCAAAGAGCGTTCTGGCAGCGAGCGTCCTCGTTCTCTTCCGCTTGGAAGTAGTTTCTCTCCACCGCCACACATACATACACACATTTACACAAGGGTGGAACAAGAAAAAATGCTTTTCCCTCGGTACGACGCCATCGGTACGCACGCACAACGACAACGACGTGAGCGTGCTAAGTGAACCGATGAAGTCATGCTCACATTTATGGGCAGCTAATCCAGTCATCGATACAAAGGCCTACTGCCGTGACTAGTCCTTCCATCGGCCGGGAGAAAAGCAAACCCATGGACGACGGCAAGGAAGGCAAGACATCAAGGGCAACGAATTACTTCGCAAAATCACAAGACGTTCAAATCAGGCAAAA
>KZ067975.1:401025-419894 GCA_002091845.1 Anopheles cracens
GTTACGGAGAACAGCATACCAACGCACCGTACCGTCTGTAGGCTCGCAGCAGCTTACCGTGTAAGGTGTCAAAGTGACGAGCATTTGTTTTAATTAAGAACCTGTTGCAATTACGCATCCTGGGGATATGACAATGGGAAATTTATTATATTAACAGAATGCGGAATGAAGTGAGATTTATATCTTCGAGTAAAAACTGTCATGCTTGCTCCTCAATAAAACGACGTTAAAAATATATACATTAAAATGTAATTGGGAACAAAATTCTATCGATAGATAGCTTGATCAGTACGCAAGTCCATCCCTAGCCACCGATTCAGTCCGTAATGTTTACTCTGCATCCCCGCGCTTAGTACCCAACGCACCACCCGAACCCACTGCAGTAATTGCAGTAAATGTCTCCATTACTTACTACAAAAATCCCCCAGAACATTTCCCGCTGCCGCCGTCAACGTTCCCACCCGGCGACGGCTAAACGTCTGCCTCGTGTGCCTCCGCTCGCCGACACGAGGAGCAAAAATAAACGAACCGTTTAAAGCATCTCTTCTTGCGCGCAAAGTGCGCAACACAAGTACGCCCGTGATAGTGGTCGTTGAAGATAACACACCGATAACACGCATAATTAAACCCGAAAAGCCTACACGCGATCGGTTCGGCGTAGTTGCGGCGTCCGTTTCCCATCGGTGTTGGCGTGTTTTGCCACAGTTATGTTGCTTAAATTCCTGCAGCATAAACGAAGCACACACACGCGCGCGTGTGTGTGCTGGCCAATCCGCACATCTGGGTACATTGGGGTAGTCAAATCGGCGGTCGGTGTGAAAAACACAATCAATGAAGAAGCTGCTGCTGCTGCTGCCTGCTACTGCATCACATTTTATTTTCACGTTCGACCGGGCGCGTGTTGCACGGGCGCGAAATACGAACGCAATTCAGCGCGCATAAACATCGCGATGAGTTGCAGTTGCGGCGGGTATGATAGCCGATGATCACCGTCATCATCCGCCTCCTCCATCGCGCTGCTTTTGCCACCGGGCACAGACGCCCGGGACGGCGTCCGCCTATACCGGTGTGCGGGGAAAGGATGTAGCAGCGCCGCGGCGCGTTAAATACGTGCACGATTCAGGTTGCTGATGGGCGTTGGGTGGGCACCCCGTTTCGCACACATAAATACACACACGCCTGCGTGCGTCCGTACGTCGCTTACGTCGAGTCCCCGAGCGAGGGCACGCGGAGGAACGGCGCAGAATGTCATGGTCAATTTAGTGGCACGATTAATGCCTTGCGGGAGGCCGAAACTGAACCGACCGTGTGCCGTGGCGGTCGTAGTCGCGGCTAATGGGGATGAATTTTTCAATCACATTTCGCTAGCGAACAGCGCCCGGTAGCTGCAGTAGCCGCCCGCGTGCCACACCATTTTAGCGCTGAAAATGGGCGTGAAGGATCTCTACCGAAGGCGATATAAATTTGAGCCAGAGGAGGCGCGCTGCCATAACAAACCGTTTCCGTAGATGCGGGGCTGCCGGAAGGAAACGGCAATACGTTAACGCACTCACCTGAAAAGAAAGTAAAATGTGGGAGAAAGGTTAGATGATGTCAAACCACAGCGACAGTTAGAGCTGACATTAGACCTGTCGTAACTGACCTTTTGTTATGATATTAAACGATAGTAATAAACTGCATACATTAGGTCTCTCAATTTTGTATCATGTAGTCAGCGATGCTGAATTTCGGAAGTCCTTATGATGCTTTAATAAAGCCAATATAAGCCAACAAAAAACGTTCCATTATTTCTGCCAAGTAAATTCTATAGCTGAAGATTTTTCCTAAAAAATTACTAATGTTTGACTGGAATATTGAATATTGGAATATCAGTAGATCCTAGTTGACAGATCTAGTTCTGTCATCTAAAAGACTATTTTTTGGAATGCAGCAATATATTAAAAAAAACATGTTTATTTATATTTTACATTCACATGTTAATAATCAGATCCCATGTGCATTCTAAATAGAATATTAAAAAATATATATTCTACACATGGAAAAATCCACCCAAGAATTTTCATATACGGGTAAACATATGATGAAGTCAAGAAATGCCAGATATGGTGAGCATACCACTACGGAAACCTCGAATTCCGAAGGAGTGAATAGTTTAGTCCTAGGCTTTTTATATGTATTAAGTAAGCCTAGTAACAAACTAAATAGTTCCATCCAATCTGTCCTCATTAGATAATAGACGGAATATGTAAAACAAATCAACAATCAGAAACATCCTCGAAGTAGACGTAATCTGATTGCCCACTGCCAGTAAAGCCATCCGTGGCATTAAAGTCAAACTGACAGGAGTTTCACGGAAAAGCGGGGACCAACCATGATGAACAGTTAAAACAGAATGCAGATAATAACGTCAAGCGTAGTGACGCAATTGCTAACGACGCCGTGAATCTCACCCACCAGGCTCCAGGCAGTGCCAGAATTAATGCGATTATAATGCGCTGCTTTTGTAAGAGACTGCTGGGGATTGTTCGCTCTAGTGGTGGAATGTCTCGGCTGAAGATATCAACCAAGTTGATAGAGACATTTGAAAAAAGGAAAGCCCTAAACATAACCAAATACTGGACCCTAAAGGCGAAGATCATGAAATGCTAATCATCACAATCATAATTAACCTTCCACGACAACGCAAACCTTCCACGACGAGATCACGACATCTCGCGGAAAGCCCTTGCTCGATTAATAGTTTAACGAATTGCTGTACCCCGCACGAACCATGCCTATCCTGACGTTCGGTTTCAACCAATATGAAGCATTCCCACAGCCGGACGTGATTAAATGGAAAAACGACAAACGAAATTCCAACATAATTATCCATTGCGTTCAAATTAATTACTATCGATTGCATCGGTTGCATGGGGTAAAGCCAAACCCCCACCATCCGCCGAGAAGGCGAGACTTGGCGAGCGTAAATTTATTAAAGCCTCCGCAGCAGCAGCTCGACGTCGACAGACATATGGCTCTTAAAAATTATTGCATTTGTGGTTCATTACTTTTCATCATCGGCGCGATGCGATGTTTGCAAAGTGAATGAATAAAAATCGGCAACAGGACCCGAGAGACGCAACCGCACACCAGAAGTGCCGGAGGGCACAATCCAACCACTGCACAACGCCATTACAAATGTGTCAATTAGTGCCAGTGTTGCCTGCCTGCAACCCCGAACAAGGACCAAAGCGTACCTACCGAACGGGGAGCATAACTCGCAACCAGGCAGCCAGGCAACGGCGTGGCATTTTATTCCCCAAATTCCAGGCAATTTTATACTCCATTAAATAAACCAATGCCAAAAACTCGTTCCCGGCTCGCACCACAGCCCAGCAACGCTTCTATTTCGTCTCTTTTTTGGAGGGCGGCGCACCCCCGTGCATGTGTGAGGATGTACGTATGGGAAAATACATCCTCCCTTCCAGCGAAGGGAAAGCCCGGCCGGTATCGCTTGCCAGTATCCTTGAGTGGCGTATGATCTCACCCTCCCGTTGCACAACAGCCAGGCATAAACAGAGCGTGTATCGAACGGGACGGTAGGTCGGTCCCTGTGGGCGGCACCGTGAGGCATTGGGCATGCATCCAATCTGGCAGGAGGGGCAACAATATGTAAAATAGCGACTGCAAGCACACGGCTCGTTTAATCGCAAAAAATGACATTGTTTGTAAAGCTTTCACATAACGTATCAATTGTCTACCGTTGGAATCTATTAATGTTGTAATTGGCACGTATTATCGATTGCGACCTGGCAATTTCCGTTCGTAATACTGCACGGTCCCTCCACGAAACTGAAACTGATAATCATTTTGGATTGTTGCAGTTGCGGGAATAGCATAGGTAGCGTCTATAAAATTGATTTTAATTTCAACCCACACTTCAGTTACGAACATTAAGGCTGGTACAGTGATAGCTGCAACGGCTTTCACACGTCGGAAACGGTGTCAAATCCGATTTGAAATCTTGGTCCAAAGTACGGTTATAAACGCCCACCCCGTCGTGGCACATCATAAAACATCGAGTGAATGTGTGCATAATGTGTGTGGAATATTGCACACCGCCAAGGAATGGGAGAAAGCTAGGCGCTAGGTACGGTGTTGTGTCCGAGTGCGAGCGCGTTTGCCCCCTCCGGGCCCTGGGACACCAAACACCGATGGCATCAAATGGACGGCGATGGCGTCAACTAACTCATCGCGCACCGGAACGACCGGGCCGCCGGGAAGTTCGACATTTCCACCACCGAGCGCCGTTAAACGATTCTGTGGAATGTTTCTTTTTCATTTAATCATTGCTCCATGCTCGACGGGACGGCAACGTTCACCAAACCCGCCGGGCACGAGGGCCCTTTGATATTTCAATTCCGTACGGCTCCTTCCGAGTGGTCCCAAGTCTTCCCGGCGTGGAGTGGTGCCTGGAGGAGAGGAGGGAGGAGAGCAGCGTGCGCATGCAATGACAGTTACGACCGATGGCTGCCCGTGCCCGAGCCCGCCAGTGTGGGCAGCCGTGCAGGGGCAGCTGTGTTGGTAGCTTTCACATTCGTAATGATCCCGGACGGGACGGAGCAGGCGGAACCAAAACACCCGCACGGACGCGGTACGTTCAAACGGCGGAAGACCTACCGTCCCGTAATCGATGAGGTGAAGGTGAGACGTGGTGTTGTTGAAAAAAAAAATGAAAATATTTCCAATTTTGTATTTCCCTCTCCAAATAAACGTTTCACTTGTAGGAATAAGTATATTTCTTCATAACCATTTTGACATGAGGACAGCCGAGCCCCGAACCACTTTGCATTTTAAATCCACATTACAACATACGCACACACGCAGACACACTCCTCGTGTGCTGTGCCGTCCAGGAGTTTACTAATAGTTACAATTACATTCTCATTATTTATTACCGAACGCAAAAACAAAACGCTCGTTACCGTCCGCTCGTAGTCGCGATACGTTCCGACCGAACGACCGACGGACCAACCGGCTCCGTCCTGTTATTCGGCCACATTTGCCGTCATACGTTACGGCGATTGCCGCCACCACCAACACGCTTAACTGGGAAAACGTGATCCCGAAAGTATCACTTTTCAGTCAGTTTCACATTGCGCGGAAAAAAGCCACACGGTGTCGGCGTTAAACCGTCGGAACTGGAATCAACGACATTTCTTCGTGAAGCGACGGAAGGGATTAAACATCGGGCACATGTGTCGAAAGTCGTATGCCCGGGTGGGGGGCGGAGAGATAGCACCACGACCCAGGTTGTGTCGGGAGGCGATAATTGTCGAAGTCGCCAAAGCAATGTTTTCGTGGGCTGGAAAATCCCTTTCAATAAAGTTTAGACGTGTGAAGTCTGCAAAACTACATCCGGAGTAACTGGCAGGTAAAGAGGAAACTGGTAGGTATTTCCATCAGAACATCGAGAGATATTCTTAGATCCTGAGATCTTAGATCTTAGATTAGATGTTACATAAACTATTCCAAATCACTATTCCAAAAATGTCTCCATTTTCTATGAATGTCCCTATTTTCCAAAACTCTCTCAATATTGTATGTTTCCAGCTAACCCACGCGTAAAGCAAGCTTCGCCCTATTTCACTCCTCTCGAGTTCGTACTCGAAATATTCCTGTTCTAGGAAACATAATAACATTCCCAACGCCCAACTTAGCATCTCTGGAAATTTGGGCATTTCGTCCAAAGTTACTCCCAATCGAAGCGCGCGCTAATAACGGACATTCAGTAAGCAGTAGCACGGTGTACGAGATTCATCGACACTGTATATCGGCACCTCGAGTGGGAAGGGGTTTTGAAAGCTGCCACTGTGTTAAATTACAACAGTACAAGTGCGGGGTTGACTGGAGGCAAATAATTTTCACCTCTGCAGCAACAGCAGCGAATAGCGAATTAAAAAACTTTTGTAGATGATGAACGAAACTATTGTAGCTTGTTCACTAGCACTAAATGGTTGGGTCTAATCAAATTTTCCCAACTCAAACATGATTTTTATATTATTTTTTGTATTTTATACTATTTACACCAACAAAAGTAACTAAACGAAGAAATAAGGGGAAATAACACACAAAGTTATTTTTCCTTTTCTAGATTAATTCATTGTTCCACACTCAAAACGTTACTTATTGGAAGGTCGAACTCACTAGCTCATTATCAGAAAGAGACTAAAACAAACTCAACGATTTCAAATCCATTCCACAAGCAACACAGCAAATTCCAACACCGTGTGGAGGCAACACAAGAAAAACGAAAACAAAAAATACACTTTCCACCACTTTGTGGGTTTTAACACGTTTTATGATTTTACGACCGGACCCGGATAGATAAGCCGATAGCGAAACGGACCACTCATAAACGTATCGTTCTCGCGCGCGTTTTACGCCCCGCCGGGCGAGGGAACATACAAACAAACAAAAACCAAACGAAACTTACAAATCCCACGCATCGGCCCGCCCATGCGATGGTGTGCTGGGTGGTTTTGGTGGTGGTGTGGTTAGCACAAACCAGGCCCACGCATGCGAGGCGTCCCAGAACCGGGACGAAACTAACGCACGGGGCCCGGAAACTAAATAAGGTGTAAACTTGCCCCCTAGATAAAAGCTTCAGATATAAAGATATTCTTCTACAACGTAATTTGGTCAAATAACTAAGACATACAAAATATCTCATATCAGTCCGGAACAATCACTTCATTGTATTGTAAATTGAATATCAAAGTATATTATGGCTCAAAACAAGGTATTTTAAGAATGTTGAAAATAACAGTCCAAACAAACAATCGCTGGAATGTTCAGATAAAGCAAACAAACTAATTATTAACTATCAAGCTGCTCTCGAGAACAATTTCAAATTGATGCAGAGCAATGCGAAGGATCCAAACATTGACATCTTTTACTTCAAAACATTCTGTTAGCGTCAGCACAATTAGCATCCACAATGCTAATTTTCCATCCTCCGTCCTCCGTCCTCCAAATAGTCTACTAACAAGAACAAGAGCGTAGTGAATAGAACTCGAGCAGCAAAAGCCCACAATAGCAACATCAAACGACGACGCTTTCCTCTGTCACCCTTGTGCAAATGTTGTTCCATTGAAAACGATTTGTTCCGGCAATTGGAGGTCTCTTAGCGCACAATTATTGTGGCACCAATTGCGGCCCGTTCACGGTATGTCCCTCCAATAGCCTATACGCGATGGACCGGGATCAAACAGTGGTACCCGCCGTTCACAACCGTAACCTCAGTGCGGCACCGCGTATTCAGTTGTGCCGCGCCAGCAGAGGCAAAAAATCAACTTGTTACATTCAATTACATGCCTGTACGAGACATTACAAATTACACTCCCAGGTACGCCGGACAGCTCGCCCGGCGCTTATGTGTGTATGCGAGCCAACGAACGAGTACATTTGTCCACGTCCTATCCTCCTGACATATTGACCTACGAAAACAATTTGTGCACAAAAACCACACCAACGCAAGGCTTACGGTGGAGCAGGCGCCGTTAGCGTTCCACACAAGGACGACGACGACCACCAACCACTGACGGAAGTAGCTAACGCTTTATTCTGAAAGCTGTCGGAATAAAGCCACCGTGCAGGGCGAGCGTTCATGTTTAATGAACGAGATTGCTTCTGAATGCTATTGTTGCACTCCGTTCACAAGCATGCAAAAATCATCAACCGAGTGAAGGACTGCTACCATACTGCCTATCAAGCCTATTGGAACACTGCTACTGTGCTAGGGGTAAAGCCAAAGATCCTACCAGCTATATACTACCTGTGCAACAGGTTATTCAATAACCTATCGTCGCCGGGTTCCATTACCAATCGGGAAGCTAGGCACACACGGCAAATTGAGTTTTGAATTTTCATTTTCTTTCCTGCCCCCCAAACCACCCAACCATATCAAGTGTACATCGAAAAGCACTCGCAGAGTGCAACGACGCACAGTCCCTTCTGCCGAAATCGTGCCGAGTTTCGTGAACTCACACTTTACAGCGCACCGTAGCGTGTGCAAATAACAGTGACGCACGTACCTGGACTGTCGTGTGGCATCGGTGCACAGAAGGCGCTCGAACTGCCGGAGGACGATGTAGGCGGCGGATAGAACGCTCTCGGGGGTCCTAGTGCGCTCGAGGACCGTGCGCCACTGACCAACTGCGTACGTGTGCACCGGATGACCCGACACCGGTGTACGTGTGCAAACGGAAGGACGTGCTTGTGCCCGTCAGCTTCTCCGGTGCTCGGTGCACTGTGTCGACATACCTGCTGAGGTGTGAGTGTGTTGAGCATATTGCCAAAGTGTTGGCCTTTGCCCCACCCCTTTGTCCCCACCAACCACTGACGGAAGTAGCTAACGCTTTATTCTGAAAGCTGTCGGAATAAAGCCACCGTGCAGGGCGAGCGTTCATGTTTAATGAACGAGATTGCTTCTGAATGCTATTGTTGCACTCCGTTCACAAGCATGCAAAAATCATCAACCGAGTGAAGGACTGCTACCATACTGCCTATCAAGCCTATTGGAACACTGCTACTGTGCTAGGGGTAAAGCCAAAGATCCTACCAGCTATATACTACCTGTGCAACAGGTTATTCAATAACCTATCGTTGTAAAAGTCACCGTGTGACTGATGCCGTCGCAATCAACGGTACCACAGCGCTTGAGAAGCTTCCAAGCAGCTTGCCTGTGCTCAAGACAAGCCTTCCACAAATCGGTCATACTTGTCATTCACAAACGAACCGCCACATTCACACCTCTATGCTTGTAAAAAAAACGGTCGCGCTGGAGGAGCTGTGTTGATTGTTTCGCAAAAGAAGCCGCACTAGTGCCGCCACGCTTTCCTCTGTCACCCTTGTGCAAATGTTGTTCCATTGAAAACGATTTGTTCCGGCAATTGGAGGTCTCTTAGCGCACAACATGACAAGGCAATCGTGGGTTTTTGACATTCGACCACACCGGGAGCGTGCGAGCGAGGGAAATTCGGCAGGGGAAATATTCCGCATTATAATTAACGATAATGGATGAAATACTATTAATCGGAACGCGACGCACAAACGTGCAACCGGTTCGTTATGTGAAAGCCAACTGCGAACTGCGCCGGGAACTGTAGCGTAGGTTGGCAACAGTTTGCTGAATAATAAATGACCACACCGTAATAGCGACGGCGATCGCTGACGTGGAACAAATTCAGATTTAATGAATACGTGTAATTTGAATGCAACTGTGCAAAACTATCCGCCAATTTTAATGATAACAGTGCTATGTCCGATATAATTGGATTGCAAACGTGTAAATGATACAACGCATTAGCTCACTTATGAGGAATCTTCCTCATATGTGCACGTGAACGAGCAAAAAGAACTTTACGGCTTGCTTTACAGATTTACGGCGGCTGCTCCAAATGAGCCTAAGATAGTTTCCTTCCAGATTATTAGTTTGCTCATAGAATTTCCACTGATGAGAGTTTGGAGAGATTTAAAAAGGCGTTCAGCGATTTATAATCGTATACGTGTGGCATCGGTGCACAGAAGGCGCTCGAACTGCCGGAGGACGATGTAGGCGGCGGATAGAACGCTCTCGGGGGTCCTAGCGGTGAGTCGCACTGGGCCGGCGGCACGAACAGAGGCGGCGTTGATAGAGCTGTTAAGTTGTTAGCGACACAGGAGAGATAGAGGAGAGAGACAGAAAAAACAGAAACATTTAATTGATTAATTATCATCCCACTCCATCTCCGTGACGCACTCCGGGAAATGCGATATTCCAAAACAAAACTATTTAGAAGAAGCAATGATGTAGAAAAGGCGCTTACAAATTGTTTTGTTTGTGTTTGATTCTTGCAACAAAAAAAAACACGCATTAAAAAGCCGCTCCTGTCAAGAAGGCTACACAACGAAGTTAAAAACATAAGCCCCCGTAATAGCCACCTCCGGGATCCGAACCACCGTCACCACTGTTCTCCCCATTCTCAAGGGAAAGCCTGTGAAACAAAAATAGCATAAATGCCCGCACCACCGCCGCCTGGGTCGATATTCAAAATGCGTGGAATTAATTTTTGCAAAATAGCCGTCCATCCCACTTCGCCGTCAATCAGCTTAGTGGAAATGTCATTCGCTGCGCGCAAAATGTTCCCACCCGCGGGAACGCCACCGACCATCAAACGTTGACGAACGACGCGGGCAGTCAGCCCTGTTGGGAAAAACACAACCCGCCCGACCACCCAACGTACCGACGTCCTCCGATTCGGGCCATAATAGACTGCACAACGTTTGTCCTATCCATTATACTTAATTGCTGCCGGAATATGATGATTTTTCGAGTAGTCTAGTGCGGACAAGGACGCCCCGGGAGTCGGCCAGGACATGGACACGGGATGCTTTCCTGCCGCCTGTAAACACGGTCGGCTCTACATTCGGCCGAATTCTGGCTAGTGCCCGGGGGTTGTTACGCACATGGGGTCGGCACGTGATAAATGGAACGAATCATACAACCATGACAAGGCAATCGTGGGTTTTTGACATTCGACCACACCGGGAGCGTGCGAGCGAGGGAAATTCGGCAGGGGAAATATTCCGCATTATAATTAACGATAATGGATGAAATACTATTAATCGGAACGCGACGCACAAACGTGCAACCGGTTCGTTATGTGAAAGCCAACTGCGAACTGCGCCGGGAACTGTAGCGTAGGTTGGCAACAGTTTGCTGAATAATAAATGACCACACCGTAATAGCGACGGCGATCGCTGACGTGGAACAAATTCAGATTTAATGAATACGTGTAATTTGAATGCAACTGTGCAAAACTATCCGCCAATTTTAATGATAACAGTGCTATGTCCGATATAATTGGATTGCAAACGTGTAAATGATACAACTAATAGCGACGGCGATCGCTGACGTGGAACAAATTCAGATTTAATGAATACGTGTAATTTGAATGCAACTGTGCAAAACTATCCGCCAATTTTAATGATAACAGTGCTATGTCCGATATAATTGGATTGCAAACGTGTAAATGATACAACGGGGCATGAGCGAGCCCTAGAGCGATTGATCATTCCCAAAAAGTGTTTGATAAACTGCGAGACTTCCCGGAAACCAGAACCGTTGCATTATAACCCCCCTGCAAGTACACCTCCGAGCCCTACATCAAGAGATGTGTCAGCACCTTGTCGAAGTCGACACAGCAGCGTGTGCAAATAACAGTGACGCACGTACCTGGACTGTCGTGTGGCATCGGTGCACAGAAGGCGCTCGAACTGCCGGAGGACGATGTAGGCGGCGGATAGAACGCTCTCGGGGGTCCTAACGGTGAGTCGCACTGGGCCGGCGGCACGAACAGAGGCGGCGTTGATAGAGCTGTTAAGTTGTTAGCGACACAGGAGAGATAGAGGAGAGAGACAGAAAAAACAGAAACATTTAATTGATTAATTATCATCCCACTCCATCTCCGTGACGCACTCCGGGAAATGCGTGACAGATGCTACGACTGTGGCTGTATTGCAACGAGAGCGTGGAGCGTAGATTGCTGGAACGTAGGTTTACGATTTAAGCTCACTTAAAGTGTGCATGTGTTTTTGCGTGCTGCACGCATCCCTTGATGGAGATCTATTTGTTTTCATCTGAAGGAAGTAAACACACACTGAACAATAAATCTTAGTTTTTAATGTACTGATTTCGACTAGTAGGCTGATTTAAGTAAGTCATGTTCTCTCAAAGTTCGGATGAAAATTGCCGTATAAATACAATTTATCCAGTCAAAATTGCTGTATTTATCGCAGAATTAGATAAATTGACTCCTGTCACTGATCACGTTCAGCAACTTCAGCAAGTATATTCCAAAATGTTACCATGAACTACAAGCACCAGCTTGCTTGTCTCAAGAGCGCCTATAAATTATGAAACCAATATTCATCTCATAATAATCGAGCAAATTGCTGTGAGTACCTGCTAATCCACTACCGGGCGGCCACATTGTACACTTTTAATCTTCTCAGCCTTCGCCGGGTTCCATTACCAATCGGGAAGCTAGGCACACACGGCAAATTGAGTTTTGAATTTTCATTTTCTTTCCTGCCCCCCAAACCACCCAACCATATCAAGTGTACATCGAAAAGCACTCGCAGAGTGCAACGACGCACAGTCCCTTCTGCCGAAATCGTGCCGAGTTTCGTGAACTCACACTTTACAGCGCACCGTAGTTGCGGGGATATGTTTAATTAAATGCTATACAATATATCTGTGTGGTATTTTTTGCCTGTCCGCAGTATCAAGTTATCTTGTATCAAATTTCCTTATAGAGTCATTCACCAATAACGTGTCCGAAAAATGTTGGAATGGGCCATGAATCGAGGGTAACGATGTTTTACAAACAACACAACTGTGACCTGATTCCAAACATTAGCTCACTTATGAGGAATCTTCCTCATATGTGCACGTGAACGAGCAAAAAGAACTTTACGGCTTGCTTTACAGATTTACGGCGGCTGCTCCAAATGAGCCTAAGATAGTTTCCTTCCAGATTATTAGTTTGCTCATAGAATTTCCACTGATGAGAGTTTGGAGAGATTTAAAAAGGCGTTCAGCGATTTATAATCGTATAACGCATCTGGTATAACATCCATAACTACAGTGAAACGTGGTATGTCCTTTTTTGCATCATGCTCCACAGTTTTCATATCCTTCACGTTGATCTTTATCCTTCGAGATGAATAAATATCCCTGAATCTAGTATGATTAAAAGACGTCTAGTTCATGCAGACCGGATTATTTACTTGTCGACCGTATATTTGACATCCTTGATTAACATTCATTGTAAACTGTATTGGCTGTCATACAATCACATACTTAATAGCAACTATATAATGATATTGACTAAACAAGGCATATCCTACCACGAGCTTTCGTTCCAATCAAGCATTCCTAGAACCATCAATCCATCTGACAGATAAATGCAGTTAACAACATGTCATTTCTATTCCAAAACAAAACTATTTAGAAGAAGCAATGATGTAGAAAAGGCGCTTACAAATTGTTTTGTTTGTGTTTGATTCTTGCAACAAAAAAAAACACGCATTAAAAAGCCGCTCCTGTCAAGAAGGCTACACAACGAAGTTAAAAACATAAGCCCCCGTAATAGCCACCTCCGGGATCCGAACCACCGTCACCACTGTTCTCCTCATTCTCAAGGGAAAGCCTGTGAAACAAAAATAGCATAAATGCCCGCACCACCGCCGCCTGGGTCGATATTCAAAATGCGTGGAATTAATTTTTGCAAAATAGCCGTCCATCCCACTTCGCCGTCAATCAGCTTAGTGGAAATGTCATTCGCTGCGCGCAAAATGTTCCCACCCGCGGGAACGCCACCGACCATCAAACGTTGACGAACGACGCGGGCAGTCAGCCCTGTTGGGAAAAACACAACCCGCCCGACCACCCAACGTACCGACGTCCTCCGATTCGGGCCATAATAGACTGCACAACGTTTGTCCTATCCATTATACTTAATTGCTGCCGGAATATGATGATTTTTCGAGTAGTCTAGTGCGGACAAGGACGCCCCGGGAGTTGGCCAGGACATGGACACGGGATGCTTTCCTGCCGCCTGTAAACACGGTCGGCTCTACATTCGGCCGAATTCTGGCTAGTGCCCGGGGGTTGTTACGCACATGGGGTCGGCACGTGATAAATGGAACGAATCATACAACCATGACAAGGCAATCGTGGGTTTTTGACATTCGACCACACCGGGAGCGTGCGAGCGAGGGAAATTCGGCAGGGGAAATATTCCGCATTATAATTAACGATAATGGATGAAATACTATTAATCGGAACGCGACGCACAAACGTGCAACCGGTTCGTTATGTGAAAGCCAACTGCGAACTGCGCCGGGAACTGTAGCGTAGGTTGGCAACAGTTTGCTGAATAATAAATGACCACACCGTAATAGCGACGGCGATCGCTGACGTGGAACAAATTCAGATTTAATGAATACGTGTAATTTGAATGCAACTGTGCAAAACTATCCGCCAATTTTAATGATAACAGTGCTATGTCCGATATAATTGGATTGCAAACGTGTAAATGATACAACTGGGCATGAGCGAGCTCTAGAGCGATTGATCATTCCCAAAATGTGTTTGATAAACTGCGAGACTTCCCGGAAACCAGAACCGTTGCATTAGAACCCCCCTGCAAGTACACCCCCGAGCCCTACATCAAGAGATGTGTCAGCACCTTGTCGAAGTCGACACAGCAGCGTGTGCAAATAACAGTGACGCACGTACCTGGACTGTCGTGTGGCATCGGTGCACAGAAGGCGCTCGAACTGCCGGAGGACGATGTAGGCGGCGGATAGAACGCTCTCGGGGGTCCTAACGGTGAGTCGCACTGGGCCGGCGGCACGAACAGAGGCGGCGTTGATAGAGCTGTTAAGTTGTTAGCGACACAGGAGAGATAGAGGAGAGAGACAGAAAAAACAGAAACATTTAATTGATTAATTATCATCCCACTCCATCTCCGTGACGCAGATCGCGGAGGACAATAGTGGCGTGAGTGCGGCGGTTTATTCGGGATAGGATTAATAATGATCTCACTGCTTGTCCGCTACCATCGGCAACCACCACCGAACGCAACGGATGCGGTCGGGAATACGAGCGGCCAGCCAAACAATAATCTCCGGATGGCATCCGGGCAACGTTGAGCGGATTGTGCCTATTAGCAGATGTTCGGCAAGAGGATGTTGGAGGTGTCTAATTTTACGCCATCCACCCTCCGAGGAAGACCGATTCGGACGCGCAGTTAAAACGATTAATTCATCCTGTTTGTTTTTGATAAGAGATGATCCGTGATTTCAATTGATTTTTTGCCTGTCCGCAGTATCAAGTTATCTTGTATCAAATTTCCTTATAGAGTCATTCACCAATAACGTGTCCGAAAAATGTTGGAATGGGCCATGAATCGAGGGTAACGATGTTTTACAAACAACACAACTGTGACCTGATTCCAAACATTAGCTCACTTATGAGGAATCTTCCTCATATGTGCACGTGAACGAGCAAAAAGAACTTTACGGCTTGCTTTACAGATTTACGGCGGCTGCTCCAAATGAGCCTAAGATAGTTTCCTTCCAGATTATTAGTTTGCTCATAGAATTTCCACTGATGAGAGTTTGGAGAGATTTAAAAAGGCGTTCAGCGATTTATAATCGTATAACGCATCTGGTATAACATCCATAACTACAGTGAAACGTGGTATGTCCTTTTTTGCATCATGCTCCACAGTTTTCATATCCTTCACGTTGATCTTTATCCTTCGAGATGAATAAATATCCCTGAATCTAGTATGATTAAAAGACGTCTAGTTCATGCAGACCGGATTATTTACTTGTCGACCGTATATTTGACATCCTTGATTAACATTCATTACCGTAGTTGCGGGGATATGTTTAATTAAATGCTATACAATATATCTGTGTGGTATTTTGTTTTAATTAATTTCATAACGTTCATTCAGGCACGATGGAGCATACAATGCAACGTCGGGTTGGGCTCCCAAATCGTCCCGGTGCGTGGCCTAGAAAGTGGTGCGCTCGAGGACCGTGCGCCACTGACCAACTGCGTACGTGTGCACCGGATGACCCGACACCGGTGTACGTGTGCAAACGGAAGGACGTGCTTGTGCCCGTCAGCTTCTCCGGTGCTCGGTGCACTGTGTCGACATACCTGCTGAGGTGTGAGTGTGTTGAGCATATTGCCAAAGTGTTGGCCTTTGCCCCACCCCTTTGTCCCCACCAACCACTGACGGAAGTAGCTAACGCTTTATTCTGAAAGCTGTCGGAATAAAGCCACCGTGCAGGGCGAGCGTTCATGTTTAATGAACGAGATTGCTTCTGAATGCTATTGTTGCACTCCGTTCACAAGCATGCAAAAATCATCAACCGAGTGAAGGACTGCTACCATACTGCCTATCAAGCCTATTGGAACACTGCTACTGTGCTAGGAGCCTGCATCCGTGAAGGTAGCAGGATAACGAAGTGTTGAATTGTCAACTAATTGAATCGCTACACTGGATGTCATACTGATTAATCACTATGTGAATTATTCAGAACATAGTGTACTTGGCATTATGTGTACAAAAGGCTTGGGGTAGCTGGAAATATTTCACAATCGTTACCAATTTTTGTTTGTTAGTACTTCTAGCCCTCCCAAAATCGCTTCCATCAGTCAATTCCAAACGAATTACCTCACTGCTTGACAGCTCTTTTAACATGTATCAGGCTAATGTATATTCGCGTTCGAAAGCAATTCTTACAAAGCTTTTTGAATCGCCAAATCGGGCTAGTTTTTTTCCCCCCGATCGTGTAACAATATATTGCTCCGCAAACTGTCACTCACGTGTCATTGCATCACTGCTGCACGCCCACGCAGCTGCGAACCTCTAATCCTCTAGCGGAAGTTTCATTGCATCAACTTTCCGTGCTACCGTTGCCAGCCACAAACATGCTCGCTACATACTCACCCTGATCGTTCGGCGGCCGCATGCTGGAGAGCGCGGACAGGGGTGTGTAGGACTTGGGCGGTGCCTCTCCCGGTCGCACCAGTCGCTCCTCGGTGACACTTTGCTGCACGCGGTACTGCATCTTGCAGTACGCTTCCTGGTTGGTGCCTAGCGAAGAATTCACGTACACACCGGTAATTGTGACTTCCGTGTCCTGCGCGATAACCAAATTGCTAGATACGGGACGCGGCTGCAGGAGAAAGGGGAAGAAGCGGAAGAAGTGAACACGACGGACGGTGTGATGAGGATTGACAAGTGCCTGCATCCGTGAAGGTAGCAGGATAACGAAGTGTTGAATTGTCAACTAATTGAATCGCTACACTGGATGTCATACTGATAATAGTGTACTTGGCATTATGTGTACAAAAGGCTTGGGGTAGCTGGAAATATTTCACAATCGTTACCAATTTTTGTTTGTTAGCAAATGATTCAATTTTAAAGACAATTAGACTTACGGAGAACGCGAACGAGAGAGTATCGATTAATTTAGATACGCGCATTTCGATTCATAGAACAAAAAACGTGGAGAGAGCGTTTACAATCAGAAACCAAGTGAGAATAAAGGATTATTCTAGAACTAATATCAGAAAACAATTCCACTATTGTTCGAATTGATGATATTACCATGTTCATAGATGATGTCTTCTATCCAGAACAACACTTTTTCAATTGTGAAACACAACCATCGTTTTCAACTACCAACCGTCAACTAAATCTCACATCAATTTGACGATCAATGTGTACTATGATGGTGCATGGTGATGTGATACCATAGAACAATACATTCGAGATTTTTAACTTTTGACAAGAAGTTCCTGATGAAATGATGTTACCGATGTACTAAAACTGAGATACTTACCTCCTCTATTTCTCGCTTCACCTCCATCGGATCGTCCTTACGATCACGCATCGGTTCTGTCTTGATCACTACCTTCTTCTTCTTGGTCAGCACTTCCTGCTGCGCTACTGAGATTCCACTCGATGTTGACGGTTGGCTCGTGCCAGCGCTTCCCAACGACGCGACCATATCGACCTGCTTGTTATCCACTGGGGATCCGGAAGCGCCTGGTTGGCTGCCGGATTGCACCACCTCACCGCCAGCGCGCGAATCCTTCTCGCCTGTGGTGTCCTGCTTCGCGGCAGCCTTAGCCGCCGCCTCTTTGGCCGCGCTTTCCTTCTGTTCTTTCAATTCCTTGCTCGTCTTCTTCGGCTTCGGTGCCGCCTTCTCGGCCGAACTCTCCGAATCACTCGAGTCGGTGTTGCGGTACAGCACGCGCTGCACTTCGTAGGTGGCCGCCAACATAGCAGTTGCGTTAAGGCTAGCCATGCGCTTCTTGCCGATGTAGTCCTTGTAGTCTCCCCCCGGTTCGCACTTGGGTTCGCGCTTGCGCTTCTTCGCTGCCGCTACATCGTCGGCCGGCTTTGTTTTCGCGCTTCCCACCTTCTCCGAGGCGGTCGACGAGGAGCTGGCCGCACCGTCGTCCTGCCGTTCGTTGTCCGTAAGCAGGGCTTTCAGTTCCTTCTTGATCTTTTTCACCGGTGGCTTGGGCGGTTTTTCCGCCTTCTCGGTTGCCTTCTCCGATTTCTCCTTATCCTTTTCGGATTTTTCGACCTTCGCCTGAGCTGCGGCAGTTTTCGCTTTGCTCTTGCGGACTACCTTCTTCTTTATCTTGCGCTTGCGTGTGGGATCGGTGTCTTTGCCCTGGGCATGATGTGACAAAAGGAATGAAGACGATTACAACCAATTCCAAACAAAACCATTACAATTTCAACATACCTGTGCATAAGTCTCGTCACTATCAGGCAGCTGCTCGATCTCCGACTCCAAGCTGGATGCATCGGGATCCCAATGTTTCCCTGCACCTCGCAGGCCTGGTACATAGCGAAGGTTTCTGGAAGATAATAGTAGACAGAAATGGTACTCTCATTAGTCCACCCGGAAGTCCTCTCCGAGGCAAAACGACCGACGGTAAAATTAAGCACAAATTGCTCTCTCTCCCCCGTAGCTGTCAGATACATAACAAGATACCGACACCCGAACAGAAGCAGAACCCCGAAGGATTGCCCCGTACAGCCAACGGATAGTAATCTTCCGGCTGCATTTGAAGCACCCGTGAACTTCTGCTTCCCTTCGACGCGCGGCACCCAAAACGCTTACCTCGCAACGACCGGTTCCTCCTCACTCGATTCGGCGCTATCTTGATCGCTGTCCTTTTTCGGTGCTTCCTCTTTGACCTTCGCTTTCAGCTCATCGCGTGCGGTGCCCTCGGA
>KZ067975.1:423972-446036 GCA_002091845.1 Anopheles cracens
TCCGAGGGCACCGCACGCGATGAGCTGAAAGCGAAGGTCAAAGAGGAAGCACCGAAAAAGGACAGCGATCAAGATAGCGCCGAATCGAGTGAGGAGGAACCGGTCGTTGCGAGGTAAGCGTTTTGGGTGCCGCGCGTCGAAGGGAAGCAGAAGTTCACGGGTGCTTCAAATGCAGCCGGAAGATTACTATCCGTTGGCTGTACGGGGCAATCCTTCGGGGTTCTGCTTCTGTTCGGGTGTCGGTATCTTGTTATGTATCTGACAGCTACGGGGGAGAGAGAGCAATTTGTGCTTAATTTTACCGTCGGTCGTTTTGCCTCGGAGAGGACTTCCGGGTGGACTAATGAGAGTACCATTTCTGTCTACTATTATCTTCCAGAAACCTTCGCTATGTACCAGGCCTGCGAGGTGCAGGGAAACATTGGGATCCCGATGCATCCAGCTTGGAGTCGGAGATCGAGCAGCTGCCTGATAGTGACGAGACTTATGCACAGGTATGTTGAAATTGTAATGGTTTTGTTTGGAATTGGTTGTA
The DNA here is from genome assembly GCA_002091845.1 of Anopheles cracens. NCBI lineage: Eukaryota > Metazoa > Arthropoda > Insecta > Diptera > Culicidae > Anopheles > Anopheles cracens. The sequence continues at coordinate 424,508 of KZ067975.1, forward strand.
ATCGTCTTCATTCCTTTTGTCACATCATGCCCAGGGCAAAGACACCGATCCCACACGCAAGCGCAAGATAAAGAAGAAGGTAGTCCGCAAGAGCAAAGCGAAAACTGCCGCAGCTCAGGCGAAGGTCGAAAAATCCGAAAAGGATAAGGAGAAATCGGAGAAGGCAACCGAGAAGGCGGAAAAACCGCCCAAGCCACCGGTGAAAAAGATCAAGAAGGAACTGAAAGCCCTGCTTACGGACAACGAACGGCAGGACGACGGTGCGGCCAGCTCCTCGTCGACCGCCTCGGAGAAGGTGGGAAGCGCGAAAACAAAGCCGGCCGACGATGTAGCGGCAGCGAAGAAGCGCAAGCGCGAACCCAAGTGCGAACCGGGGGGAGACTACAAGGACTACATCGGCAAGAAGCGCATGGCTAGCCTTAACGCAACTGCTATGTTGGCGGCCACCTACGAAGTGCAGCGCGTGCTGTACCGCAACACCGACTCGAGTGATTCGGAGAGTTCGGCCGAGAAGGCGGCACCGAAGCCGAAGAAGACGAGCAAGGAATTGAAAGAACAGAAGGAAAGCGCGGCCAAAGAGGCGGCGGCTAAGGCTGCCGCGAAGCAGGACACCACAGGCGAGAAGGATTCGCGCGCTGGCGGTGAGGTGGTGCAATCCGGCAGCCAACCAGGCGCTTCCGGATCCCCAGTGGATAACAAGCAGGTCGATATGGTCGCGTCGTTGGGAAGCGCTGGCACGAGCCAACCGTCAACATCGAGTGGAATCTCAGTAGCGCAGCAGGAAGTGCTGACCAAGAAGAAGAAGGTAGTGATCAAGACAGAACCGATGCGTGATCGTAAGGACGATCCGATGGAGGTGAAGCGAGAAATAGAGGAGGTAAGTATCTCAGTTTTAGTACATCGGTAACATCATTTCATCAGGAACTTCTTGTCAAAAGTTAAAAATCTCGAATGTATTGTTCTATGGTATCACATCACCATGCACCATCATAGTACACATTGATCGTCAAATTGATGTGAGATTTAGTTGACGGTTGGTAGTTGAAAACGATGGTTGTGTTTCACAATTGAAAAAGTGTTGTTCTGGATAGAAGACATCATCTATGAACATGGTAATATCATCAATTCGAACAATAGTGGAATTGTTTTCTGATATTAGTTCTAGAATAATCCTTTATTCTCACTTGGTTTCTGATTGTAAACGCTCTCTCCACGTTTTTTGTTCTATGAATCGAAATGCGCGTATCTAAATTAATCGATACTCTCTCGTTCGCGTTCTCCGTAAGTCTAATTGTCTTTAAAATTGAATCATTTGCTAACAAACAAAAATTGGTAACGATTGTGAAATATTTCCAGCTACCCCAAGCCTTTTGTACACATAATGCCAAGTACACTATATTCTGAATAATTCACATAGTGATTCATCAGTATGACATCCAGTGTAGCGATTCAATTAGTTGACAATTCAACACTTCGTTATCCTGCTACCTTCACGGATGCAGGCACTTGTCAATCCTCATCACACCGTCCGTCGTGTTCACTTCTTCCGCTTCTTCCCCTTTCTCCTGCAGCCGCGTCCCGTATCTAGCAATTTGGTTATCGCGCAGGACACGGAAGTCACAATTACCGGTGTGTACGTGAATTCTTCGCTAGGCACCAACCAGGAAGCGTACTGCAAGATGCAGTACCGCGTGCAGCAAAGTGTCACCGAGGAGCGACTGGTGCGACCGGGAGAGGCACCGCCCAAGTCCTACACACCCCTGTCCGCGCTCTCCAGCATGCGGCCGCCGAACGATCAGGGTGAGTATGTAGCGAGCATGTTTGTGGCTGGCAACGGTAGCACGGAAAGTTGATGCAATGAAACTTCCGCTAGAGGATTAGAGGTTCGCAGCTGCGTGGGCGTGCAGCAGTGATGCAATGACACGTGAGTGACAGTTTGCGGAGCAATATATTGTTACACGATCGGGGGGAAAAAAACTAGCCCGATTTGGCGATTCAAAAAGCTTTGTAAGAATTGCTTTCGAACGCGAATATACATTAGCCTGATACATGTTAAAAGAGCTGTCAAGCAGTGAGGTAATTCGTTTGGAATTGACTGATGGAAGCGATTTTGGGAGGGCTAGAAGTAAGAGATTCCGCGTTTATTTGAAGCGCTAAAGCAAATATTTGGCCACGTTATTAAAGGTAGTAGATTGGTACCGAAACACCAACATATTTCCCACCGCCTGTTGATTTTCAGGTTGGCTTTGTCTGACTGTATCAGCCGCAGTAGTTTAGGCCTAGAACATGACGGAAGCAACCGAGCGGCTACGCTCTGGCGCTGCCAGCAAGTGACGAATAATTAATGACTACAAAAACCACGTTCCACAACAGGCAGCCGCTGGATAGGTAGTAGCGGCGTCCGGAATGCGGATGATATGATTGGAAGTATGAAAAATTAACTGCGAACCTCATCGGTCGTAGTAGTCGTCGTCGTCGTCCTTGTGTGGAACGCTAACGGCGCCTGCTCCACCGTAAGCCTTGCGTTGGTGTGTTTGCTATTTTCACTGGCTTTTCACCGCTAACGCTTTCCACAACGGCAGCGGTGCTGCCGGCGGATGATTTCGGCTTCTTGACATACTTTCGCTTTGCCGGCGAGGTCGGTGTTTGTTCCTGAAACTTCACCTCCTTCTTGTCGGGCGCATCGGCTGGCGCACTGGCGGGAGCTTTTTTCTTATCGTTCGCTTCCTTTGCCTTCGATTTGGAGGAGGCGGCCGTGCCTTCCTTCTTTACCGGTGGCTTCCGCGACGCTGGCTGCTTTTTCGCTTTCCCATCGGTCGACCCTTTGGCGGGTGTGGTGAGCAGCGGCCCCGGTGGAGCAGCCACGGCCGGTCCATCCTCTACGTCCGCTTCGAGCGCATCATCCACTAGATCTTTCTTCGCGCCCGCCGGTGTCGTTTCGATGTCTTCACGCTCCAGCGCCTTCACTATGCTATCGATCCGAATGTGTACCTCCTCGTTCTTCTGCTCCTCGTGGTCTTCCTGTTCTACGGAGCTTCCCCGGTTGCCAATTGCTACCGATGAGCAATCCTGCTCGGACGATTGTTTGACGACCGGCATCGGCGCTTCGATCGCGGCCGTGTCTTTTTTCTGCTGCTCGGTGTTCTTCGCCGTGTGGTCGGCGCCGCTCGTCTTCTTCTGCTTCGAATCGGTTGGCCCGGCTGGATTGTTCGCCTTTTTGCTGCTCTTCCCACCTTGGCCGGTTGCCTTAGATGAGGACTTAGATGCAGAAGCCGTAGCCGCTCCCGACGCAACCACCGTAGCCGAGGCCTTCTCATCTTTACGTCCCGCTTTTGGGGCCGCTTTTTCGCTCGGCTCCTTTGCCGACACACCTTTTCCGCTTGACTTCGTTGGCTTCGGGCCCTCTTCGGGCTGATGATCCAGCTTCAATGTGACCGACTTCTTAACCTTCCCAGTTCCGGCGGTTCCGATAGAAACCGATTCCTTCGGTTGTTTTTCCGCTTCCGCTTCGGTCGACGCTGGTGGGTCTTCCGATGTTATGGAAGATTTTCTTCCTCCTGGACCACCACCACCGATAGTTACACTATCACCACCGCCGCCCCCACCATACTTGCCCTGCGCGACGGTGGTGCGAGACTTCGTCTTGACCATTTCGCTGATCGAAGGGTTGACCACGGATTCAACCGATTCCAACAAATATGCCGCGTCAATCGACTGATTGATCGTTTTATCCGGCACGCCGAGGTTTTTCAGTTCCTTCTGGATCTTTTTCTCCTTTTCCCGGAGCTTGGAGTCGGTCGCGGTTGGTGTACCGCCGGTGGCAGCCGCCTGCGGACGACTCTCGCCCGGCCCACCCGCACCACCGGAGGCCGGCGCAGGATTAGTAGTGCCAGCAGCGGCGGAGGACTGCTTTCGTTTGCCAGCGTCCGATTTTTCCGCCTGGCTGGCGGCTTTTTTCGTGCCGGCACCTACTCCCGCTCCTCCCTTGGCCGATTTTCTCGCCTCCTTCGGAGTGCCTTTAGTAGTCGAGCCTTGTGTCTGTGCCGTTGTGCCAATCGAATCGGACTTAATCGTCTTAGCGACGCCCTTATTTCCTTTGCTCGGTGGCGTTGCTACAGCGGACGTTTCCGAATTTCCCGCTGCCGATCCGAGCGGTGCGGATGAGGAAGGAGCGTTTGCTCCAGATTCCGTTGCTACCGTTCCATCGTGGCTATCTTTTGCTGGCTCAGTTTTCGGTGCATTTGCTGTAGACGGCGTAGCCGCCGATCCTTTTCCACCACTTGCAGCAGCAACAGCAGCAGCGCCAGATTTCGATTTGTTCGATTGCGCCGTACCGGAAGAAGCCGCAGCACCGGACGTGGCGGCGACGGTCGAGGATGGTTTTTCCGATGATTTTCCACCACCGGTCGCTGGAGGCGCAACTGTTGCCGTACTCCCTGGGCCGGCTGCCGCCGTTTGCGACGTCGATGCTGCACTTTCTTTGGCTTTGGATTGAAGACGTTTCACCGGTTTCTTCGTAGGCGGTGCCGTTGATGTCGCCGTCGAGGAACTTGAGTTGGTTGGCGTGCTTTTTGCTTCTGTTCCGCCCGTTCCCAAGGATGCGGCGGTGGTCGGTGCCGCGCCACTCGAGGAACCTCCACCGGAGGGTTTCCTATCGGACGCCGACGACGATTGTTGCTTTTTCGGCTTCATCGTCGAGTTTCTTCAGCTATCGGGCTCTTCCAGGTGGGGTGATACCTTTTCGCACGAGCCGGAATAATGATTCCTACGGAGAAACGAAAGAAAAGTGAAGAAAATGAAATGAAATCGGATTCAACAATGGCTAGTTTTGTTGATTGATTACTCTTTCGCTTTAGTTTTGCATGTTACTTCGCGCTCTTCTTCATCGCCATAATTGCACTTCGGGAGGAGAATAAACTTCTGCTGTAATTAAGTTATCTGTTTCCTCTGTGCATGCATCTAATAACTGAACGGTAAGTAGGTATAATGTATTTCAATTGCCCTAGCTATTTCAGCTGTTTATGTTGTGTCTAACAGTACATTATAGGATCTATTATGATTATAAATCCAAAGCATTCATCAAAACAGGATTAATTACACAGAAATGGAACGATATCTTGGGTTTTGTGTGCCGACTCAGCACACTAAGCTCTTTACAGCCAGCCGATGGGTTGCCATGCCATAAACCAGGAGCGCATTTACGGTCGCCTAACGATTAGATAGGCTAAACACAGACCTTTCCGCTTGAGTATCATATTACTCACTTGTACTAGCTACTTCTGTTAGATACTATTTCTTCGGTTCCTTACTCACTTGTTTAAGCTACTTCTATTAGATACTATTTCTTCTGTTCCTTTAATTGAGCATCATCCTAGAGAGATATGATCTTCAACCCGCTTATGCGATTCTATTAACCTAATTTTCAACATCGAATCGTGCAGAACAGGTATCGAACTACAAAACCCGGTTAGTTAATTAATAACGTTCAAAGTGATGACCATATTACCACCAACATCTTAACTATTACGAACACACATACGTCACCTCTACATAGGGCGGTCAAGGTCGAACCGAAGGACCACAGTTATGTCGATCCAATTACTTTGATCCGTACACTCGCCCTGTCCCGAATGCGCTTACCGAGCCACCGGGTAGGTACGCCATACCACCATACGTTCCGTACGGCCACAGAATCGTAAATCATTCTCGGAAGCAGACTGGAGGTGGAAACTTCTCACCCCCACGGTCCGACCTTACTCGAATGCCTTAACTCCCTTATCAAACTTATCAAATGGCGCCCCGAAACGTCCCACAAACGTCTCATCGTCTCAAACCTCCCCACCACCTTCAGGTTCGTTGATAAGCATTCCAATTAAACGCCCATCCTTCATTACCCTGGAGGGGTGGAGGAGTTCGTGTACGGCAGGCATCTTTGGAATTTGATTAATGAATGATTTATGAGAGCGGTGGTGAAAAATCACAGCCATTAGGTAGCGATAAAATTTAGCTGATTAATTTTTGATGCACGGTATATGTAAAGCGTCGTAACTGGAGCGACGTTGGAGCATGCCGCGCGTGAGCGTGGGTGGTAATGATGATGAGAAAATGAAATTCGAGCACGGTGCGAGACCATGTGCGAGCGTGTGCGTCCGCGAAGTGCAATCATCGGGCCACACACCACGCACGCATGATGCCGGGAACGTGTGAAGGAGTTAATCGGTCTCTCAGCGTTCTTGCTCATTCTAGTAAGAAGCCGGCTTAGTTGACAGGGTAACAGTATGTTTTTATGATTTTTTTTTAATTTAATAAAAAAAATCAACCATAACGCATTAATTAACCTTACGATACGAATTTTGAGACCGAAACACATGGTGTTTCCAGCGGCTCGCTGGCTGCGTGCGCGAATTCCGAGTATTTCCAGTAAATCTCATAATCCTCGCCCAGCCACGCCAGCAATGCCAGCAAAGGAAACACCGCTCACGGCAGCACGGTGGTATGCTGCCTGTCCCTTCTGCCGCGGATCGAACCGCGACCGAATAATAACAGCAAACAATAGGCCGGGCACAATAAGCCACCGACACGGACCGACAGGGACGATAATTAAAACCGCAACAAGATCATTAAACCAGATAGCGGCAATTATTCAATTTTGTGCATTTTGTACACACATAATCGCTCCGGCGCTCGCACGTTCGGTGGGAGGAAATTCCACCCCAACCACTCCCTCCCCTCACTCACCCCTTCTTCGCGAGAGCTTATAGGCTGCGTGCGGCATCACGCTGTCAGTTATCGATATATGCAAATGTATGATTGGTTCGAGCGCGCTCATCCGGTCCGAGCGGCGTCTGTGTGTATCTGTGTGTGTGTGGTATGTTGGATCCCCCCTGCTGCCGAGGATGATGCTGGCTGCTTCTTCGGGAAAGGCTTCAATTATCTCGCCCCGGTGTTTTTCTCACTTTCCGGCGGCAGCAGCCGGCCGACGCATCCTTCTTCCCACACGCTACACAAACAGTGCGCGCGCCCGAGCATAATTGGTGGCATGACGAGGCCGGTTTTTTATTCTTCTCTTTGTTGTTTGGAAAGGTGTTTTCCCCCCGACTGGACGACTGGTCGATGGTGTCTGATGAAGAGGAACTGTAGCTTCGGTGGGCTGACCCAGGAGGAATAGGCATCGGGCAGGCTCTTAGTGAGATGATAAACACAGCCAACAGGGTGAACAGAACAGCGGCTCAGATTGATTGGGGAAATACAAGTGTTGGAAACGGACGCAACAGTAATTGGGTAAAGATTTCAAAGGTATATCAACAATTACACCGTCCAGAGAAAAGGCGGCAGCTGAAAATTGCAAAATCGATCAAAAGTGCAATCTTAACTACATCCAAAAATTGCTAGTATCTAATTTTCCAAAACTTCCGTAGTCCGTAGTTCATAGTCCAGAGTGTTCCAAGATAAATCCAAGATAATGTTCCAGAACTCGAATGCTCTAGATCAGTTGAGAACTGCTTCTAGGTGGCGATTTTGAGATTGCTCCAACACAATCCAGAGACAACTCTGGGTACGATTGAAATGTATTGAAGATAGAATTACATGGAGTAGACCAGAACGGCGGATAAACAGAGCCGTGCCAAATTGTGTAACCATGAAAACGAATCGCAAATTTACAAAATATTGAAACAGATTTAACTTCAAATTGACTGTTTCCGATCGCAATTGATGTTTCCGAAGCAAACATTATCGAGCTACAGACAATTATCTCGGTTAGCTCGCTAATGAGGATAAGACGAAGAAAATAAAGCGAACCAAAGCTCACAACTTACGAAGAAACTGAGAAACGGAGAAAACACTCGGCGAAATAATAATAAACAGCTTCATTATTTTGTAGCGCTTGCAAATTGATTGGAAATTCACCTTAGTATTCGTAACGATTATTTTCGTTGCTGTATCAACAACGAACTGGAAGCCGATTAAAATGCTTCTCCCACACACACACACGCACCTTGAGGACGAAAGCTCATCCTGTCGCACACGGCAGAACGGCTCGTACTCGTATAATCACAGCACGGACAAGCCAAGCAAACATACACACACGCACACAAACCGGCCGATGTCGATCGACTTCTGAAAGACCTAATTTTCTCCCTCATTTGAAGTGTAGCCGGAGCCTGGCCGAAGCGTCGACGACCGGACAGGCCGGCGCGAAAGCCACCGCCCAGCGAACGCGTAATGTTTATTGAATAAATATGCACGTGACTCATGTTTGCGCGTTCCAAACATCGGTCGCCGTTCCGCCGGTACCGGCGTGTCCAGTGTGAACAGCGCCGCGATAATGATAATCGCGTGCTGCAGTGATCCAGGGCGGAACCGAACGCGCCCGTCCGAGCGGATGCACACGAATACGGGTTTTCTGGTTCCGGGTGTGACGAGTTCGCCCAATGTTTCGACGACCGGTCCGGTTTGACGGGTCGGGACGGCGACGGCACGCAGCCGAAGTATTTTAAACGTGCGCCTTCATGTCGAAGCATAAATATGACAACATCACGACACGGGAGAAGGGAGAGCCTGTCGCGGCAGGAGTTAGATCTAACACAGAAATATGTTTGCCCCAGCAAGGGCCATGTTTGCGCCCATCTGTTTAAACTCATTTTCACTCACTTTGTCGTCGCAGCCATGGCTGGCTCCATAATATGCGTATAGTTTGTGTATGTGAAGAAAGGGTAGAGCACTTCTACACTTCGATTCTCGTTTTTGTACTAAATCATGCTCAAAGCCCTTGGTCAGCGTAATTGCATGGTGTCGGATCGCTGACAGTACATGTTTTGATTTGTACATAGCTAAAATTATACTTCTTTAGTTTAGAGTACGAACAAGGTTTTCAGTGGTTCTTAGTCCAAACATAGTACAAGCATGAACGATGTTTGCAAAAGATTCTGTCAGTGGCCAGCTGCTTGAAGTTATCCATCTCACGCGCCAGATTTTCAACCCAGATACCTGACAGTTATATGTGTTCCAGAAGTGTTAAATAGACAGGCATAAATGAATCAAAAGAGATTTATCTATGTCAAAAACTAGAAAATGACGCATCATCAACATGTGCAAAACCATTTTTGGATTTGATTCTTTCTACAATGTAGTTAAAATTTGCTATCTATATTAAAAGATCTATGGATTTCAGTCGGTCAGGTGTCGAGTTGGAATTCGGTGTCCTCGGGGGAAAACACAATGTTTACTCGAATTACATTCAGAGACATCAGACCTCTCTTTCGGCTTGTACTAAGCTTGTAAGCAATATCTCCAAGAATGAAGTTGCCACCTCAATCACTCTCTGATCCCAATCTCAGTAAGACCATTCTGTTCGAATAAGGAGTCCGTCTATTTATACACAAATCTAGTAAGCTATAATACTTGAAATAGTACACAGAGTTCATCCTCCAATAATCTTATTGAAAGTAAAGAAATAATAATAAACAGCTTCATTATTTTGTAGCGCTTGCAAATTGATTGGAAATTCACCTTAGTATTCGTAACGATTATTTTCGTTGCTGTATCAACAACGAACTGGAAGCCGATTAAAATGCTTCTCCCACACACACACACGCACCTTGAGGACGAAAGCTCATCCTGTCGCACACGGCAGAACGGCTCGTACTCGTATAATCACAGCACGGACAAGCCAAGCAAACATACACACACGCACACAAACCGGCCGATGTCGATCGACTTCTGAAAGACCTAATTTTCTCCCTCATTTGAAGTGTAGCCGGAGCCTGGCCGAAGCGTCGACGACCGGACAGGCCGGCGCGAAAGCCACCGCCCAGCGAACGCGTAATGTTTATTGAATAAATATGCACGTGACTCATGTTTGCGCGTTCCAAACATCGGTCGCCGTTCCGCCGGTACCGGCGTGTCCAGTGTGAACAGCGCCGCGATAATGATAATCGCGTGCTGCAGTGATCCAGGGCGGAACCGAACGCGCCCGTCCGAGCGGATGCACACGAATACGGGTTTTCTGGTTCCGGGTGTGACGAGTTCGCCCAATGTTTCGACGACCGGTCCGGTTTGACGGGTCGGGACGGCGACGGCACGCAGCCGAAGTATTTTAAACGTGCGCCTTCATGTCGAAGCATAAATATGACAACATCACGACACGGGAGAAGGGAGAGCCTGTCGCGGCAGGAGTTCGATCTAACACAGAAATATGTTTGCCCCGGCAAGGGCCATGTTTGCGCCCATCTGTTTAAACCCATTTTCACTCACTTTGTCGTCGCAGCCATGGCTGGCTCCATAACATGCGTATAGTTTGTGTGTGTGTGAAGAAAGGGTAGAGCACTTCTACACTTCGATCCTCTTTTTTGTACTAAATCATGCTCAAAGCCCTTGGTCAGCGCAATTGCATGGTGTCGGATCGCTGACGGTACATGTTTTGTTTTGTACGTAACTAAAATTATACTTCTTTAGTTTAGACTACGAACAAGGTTTTCAGTGGTTCTTAGTCCAAACATAGTACAAGCATGAACGATGTTTGCAAAAGATCCTGTCAGCTGCTCGAAGTTATCCATCTCACGCGCCAAATTTTCAACCCAGATATCTGACAGTTATATGTGTTCCAGAAATGTTAAATAGACAGGCATAAATGAATCAAAAGAGATTTATCTATGTCAAAAACAAGAAAATGACGCATCATCAACAAGTGCAAAACCATTTTTGGATTTGATTCTTTCTACAATGTAGATAATATTTGCTATCTATATTAAAAGATCTATGGATTTCAGTCGGTCAGGTGTCGAGTTGGAATTCGGTGTCCTCGGGGGAAAACACAATGTTTACTCGAATTACATTCAGAGACATCAGACCTCTCTTTCGGCTTGTTCTAAGCTTGTAAGCAATATCTCCAAGAATGAAGTTGCCAGCAATCAACACTCTTATCCCAATCCCAATAAGACCATTGTTTTCTAATTAGAAGTCTGTATATGTATACATCAATCAAGTAAGCTATAATACTTGAATTAATACACAGAGTTCATCCCCCCATAATCTTATTGAAAGAAAAAATCATTATGAGAGAGTATCTGAGATCTTTCCAAAAACAACGACATGGTCTAGAAGGATTCCCAATATAAATCCCCTCTTATCAGAATTCTTCGAACAACCACTTGGTATGTATACAAAACATTGGACCTTCATCGATTTACACACAGGTAAGATACACAGGTATTTCCAAGGCTTATGAACTTTACATCTTCCGTAACTATATGTTATCCGAACTTCTGTTAGATTGGCTGCGGAGATTAAAGCTGTACTTTTTGACATAGTTGCTAACACATTCTCCTGATGATCCTTCTCTATGGACCATGACTTTGAATATCGGCGAGATCATCAACCGAACAGTGCGTGCGTGCCATTATTCTTCTTTTGGTAACTCTACACACCAATCAAAATGCCTTCTAGAATGATTTGGCATGACCATATGCCTCAAAACAGCAGTCATCCGTTATGTGTTTATTTTATACGTTCCCACATTTTCTCACATAAAAATCGAGACAGCAGACGAATTTACAAGTACCGCGCTCGCATCCGCATCGTATCGATCATCGCGGGAATTGAATCTGCACGATATATCCAGCGCCGCGAAATGCGCTATTCATGCTCATTTTCACACACACACGCAGCCGAGGGTCGTCGCTTATGCTAAATCATTCCCTCGAGGATATATCGACGACAGCTGAGGCGTACTAGCCTGCAGATTCGCCTCCAGAGGCAAGAAATCGCTCGGCCGCGCGAAAATAGCTCTTACGCAACTGCACTGAATTATTTACGACAATTTTTCTCCGCATTCCAGCCGCGCTGCCGGTTACCAACCTTTGTCTCGCAGCAGCGGGCGGCCCCTGTTCCTCCAACACTTTATGTCACACGACGCGAGCCCATTTCGATCGCGTAAAACAAGACCCGATGATGGCGTCGGATATGCGTCGTGTTGTGTCCTTTTGTCGCCCAAGACGCGGGAGCGTCCGTGCCACCGAGGTACGAGAACAAGATGACGGCGCTGAGAGCACGATGTTTTGCATGCCATTTATATCCCTGCCGGCAAACGCATTACCTCCTTCCACAGCCGGCGGAATCAAACAGAGCGATGGAAGAACGGCAAAGCCGAGCATCCGAGGCAGATCCGCCGGCATAATCTGCCGGGTATTGTGTCTGCGGACGAGCAGGGCCGCACATCAAAGCCATCTGACATCTGGGCGTCCTTTGGTGCGCGCTGCTGTTGCGATGAGATACGAAGCCCTTCGAAGGCTCGAAGAAAAGGCGCCCGAGCAACTGCTGCCACGGCTATTATCACTAAATTCCTCCGAAGCCACCAAGTTCTCAGCGGCGAAAAGCGGGAAGTGAAAACAAAGTCCGCATAGGAGAGAGCCAAAAAAAACAGAAATCCTCCACCCCAAACGCATCAACACGCAACGGAACGGGGGATGGGGAACCGTTTCCCTTTCATCTCTGTTCCGCGATAGCGTGCCCGGCCCGAGCCGGGAGCACAACAATAAGATGTATTCCCGTTTACGAGCCCCGGGAGCAGGCGGGGCGTCCGTGCCACCGAGGTACGAGAACAAGATGACGGCGCTGAGAGCACGATGTTTTGCATGCCATTTATATCCCTGCCGGGAAACGCATTACCTCCTTCCACAGCCGGCGGAATCAAACAGAGCGATGGAAGAACGGCAAAGCCGAGCATCCGAGGCAGATCCGCCGGCATAATCTGCCGGGTATTGTGTCTGCGGACGAGCAGGGCCGCACATCAAAGCCATCTGACATCTGGGCGTCCTTTGGTGCGCGCTGCTGTTGCGATGAGATACGAAGCCCTTCGAAGGCTCGAAGAAAAGGCGCCCGAGCAACTGCTGCCACGGCTATTATCACTAAATTCCTCCGAAGCCACCAAGTTCTCAGCGGCGAAAAGCGGGAAGTGAAAACAAAGTCCGCATAGGAGAGAGCCAAAAAAAACAGAAATCCTCCACCCCAAACGCATCAACACGCAACGGAACGGGGGATGGGGAACCGTTTCCCTTTCATCTCTGTTCCGCGATAGCGTGCCCGGCCCGAGCCGGGAGCACAACAATAAGATGTATTCCCGTTTACGAGCCAATTTGGGATTTTTTCGATCCAACAAACTCATTTTAGTGGCCGCTCGACGGGCGAGCACGGGAACAATGGGCAAAGAATCGCACCCTAATAACCACAAACACAGGCCCCACTCTATGCTCCGACTCCACCACGCGGCTGCGTTGGGATGTGGTTAAACAAATTTGTCGTGATTTTCTCTCCCATCGGCGTTTTTTTGTTTGTTTCTTTCTGTCAGTCCCTTTTAGCTGCTGTAAAATTCCAACTTGTTCCCAGCTTCCACCGGAGATGCCGGACAACGGAATAACATTCGCCCCATACGCATCGCGATGCAACACGTGCATCCACAAAAGGGATGTGTTCTATGCGCTGCGGACCAACAATTTGCGCACGCAAATGAAGACGCACAGACACACGCTATTAAATGTGTGCGGATATCCACACATGCAGCGGAAAACAAAACACAAAACATCGGACAACAAAAAACTCCCAAAAGGGGCAACGGCAGCACGGGCGGCACGGGCTTGAAGATGCCCACCAGGGAACGCACGGTGAGGGACCACCGCCACTTCAAAGCGTGTGCGTTGGGCGATGGCTTGTGTTGTTTCATCTTTGCAGCAACGATCCTGCCGCGCAGCAAGCATGTGGTCTACCGGACGCGCGCTGCGCTTTGAAGATGAAACGAACTGGGGAGAGAAGTTAATTTGGCTTTCCGCACGCTTTCCCAACCGCCCGTTAGAGATTATCCGTACAGCATCATGCACGGTGGGCAGGCCCTTACACGATCTGTGGTTGATTTGGCTGTGTAACTGCACCGGTGTGAAGGGTTCACTTATTTAAGAAGTAATTACTAGAATCGCATTGTTTAGCAGTAGTTTATTCGTATGCAAGGATGACATATCGTAGAATTATGTAGATAGCAATTGAAAAACAATAACAATAGAGAAGTCTCATACTCAAAATCAGCTAGAAAGGCTTGGAAAATCCTTTTGAATTGATTACAATAATTTTTGAAACAAATACAATCAGAAACTCATTCGAGAATTGTAGAAAGGAGGAAAAACACTCAAACAATTGAACTATTTAGTGATATTCGTTATCTCTTCAGTTTTTTTAAATATCATTCTGACTTTAAGATATGCCTTTTTACTATAAATATTCTTCCAAAACAAGTTTTATTGAGTTTTTTGTTTACTGACACGCAAGACTGTCGATGCTGCTAGGTGTGAAATGAAGGCATGGACAGACATGAAAGGCCTGGATCTTACTTGAAGTTGTAAGGTCTGTCCAGGCTTGTTTGTTGTGCCAATAATGTAAAATTGTTTCAAATAATTGAAAATAAGCTTTCATCATTTGTAGACATTATTATACCATTATCATTAAGATAATCATAAAATATATTCTTTAAAAAAATATTCAAAGTCAGGCCAATTACAAAAAAATTAAATAAAAAGACACAGCTCCAAAATATAGAAAAGTTCCTTGAGCATTCGGAAATTCAATTTGGAAATTTAACAAAAAAAAACTTTGCAAATATATTCTTGAAACAAAAGTCGTGTTTCAAAAGAAGAAAAACACAATACTCGATAGTTATAATCATAGTTTCGTAATTCCAATCTGACCAAGCATTTCAGGACGCAGTAGAATTTCTGGAACCAATGGATTATTTTGAAACATATCGATAAACATAAACATGCACTAGACATTTTTCTCTTTACAGTTCCTTCGAGGGATTATAGGCGAAGGCGAAAACATTAAAATCCCCGAATATGTTTCTATTGATTGCTCTCAGAAGCAGCCAAGTGTAATAAATTGCTCCACATTATCCACCCAAATGACTCCGAAGACAGCTTACCGGTCGGTCCAATGGACTGTCAGCGAGAGAAATTGAAAACGAACGAAATAAATACACGGAGCATACGGAAAGAAAAAAAACAAACAAACCAAACCATGCCAGACACAGACGGTCACACAAACAGCTAAATTGACCGAAAAGGTGAACCAATCTTAGCCCCGGCCTAGGCCATGCACCCGCCGGAGCACTCGCCGAAAGATCAACGCAACTTAGCTAATTAAACTTCGACCACTTCACGTTTTGACCCCGGCCAGGAGTTGGGAGCGAGCGTTTTTTTCCCGCCCCCGCACACAGCACAGCAAATCAATGTAGCAGGTTTGTTACGAAACAGAGGGAAAACGGGGCCAGGTGGATGAAAATGGGACCGAGAATCAATAATTGACGGTAAATTTTCCAATAATCCTCATCCAATTTGGAATTCACTCGCTGGGATAATTTCGCCTTTTTGCCCATTTCCTTTCCCGGCGAGGACTGCTCTTTTTTGCATTCCCGCTGCTCTCAGGGACGCAGAGAAATCGTCCTGAACGAAAAAGAAGAGAAAAAAACGACGAGCCACCCACCCGGCCAGGGAAAATTGAGCACGGCTGTCGTAATCCAAGACACGGACACTGTGCGGTGATAAATTGTTGGAGCCGTTGAAGTGCCGAACGAAGGTGAGGAAACCCGCCCCCCATTAGGGATACCCACCGGCAACGGAAGAGGCCGAACAACAACCGAAAAATCGATCCCTTCTCGAATCTCGAAGGACCCACGCGCGGCAAAATCAAAACTGCCACCCTCCCGGCACCCAAAACGAAGAAGCGCCGAAGTGTCCGGAGTAGCAACTTTTTCCATCAATTCCACACGGCCCGCACGGGCCCGTACGACTCCTTTAAGCCGGAATCGATTTCCCGAGACCATAAAGTTATTATCGGGAGTAATTTACTTCGATAATACGAAAGAAAGAAACCGAACCCCGAAACTTGGTTCCCTTTTCTGCGCCTGGACACTGGACGCGGCCACGTTAGGTAATGTTTGGAGCCCGGATAAGAGGGAAACATGCCCAAAACGAAGGCGACACGGAAATGTGAATTTTGGTGGGGTCCGTTTTTTCCCTACGCACCAGAAATATCGCTCCATTTTGTGTCTCACTTTAGCAGGCAATAACACGCACACACAGACACACACAGAAAGACACAGTTCTCACAACAAATGACGACAACGCAATGGGTGTGACGAAATTTGAAGGGCTTTGACAGAGAGAGAGAGAGAGGGAGCACAAACAGGGTCCAGGACAGGCCTAGGGCGCGCGCGCTCGAGATGAGTTGGCGACGGTCCAGGACCAAACCGAGGGAGCCGGGGCGGAAAATGTGCTATTAATGGGAACCGATTAGTTGGTGCGAAGGAAATATTTTATTCACTGATATCGGCAAATGTGTCCGACCTCCGTCTTGGGGCCGCGTCTTGGTATTTAAGCGGGTTTCAGAAGGCGCGGAACGAAAGCAATAAGTCTTGCCGGTGGTAGCAATATGGGGTGTCTTGGGCGAGAAGTGGGAACGCTGTAGTTATGATGAATTTCTACAATTTGTTAGCGTTAGCATGCCCCGCTCGTGCCTTGGAGGGTGCGAGTGCTACAAGCCTCATAATGTTCGAAGTAATGTTTTAATCGAAATTATATGTACAACACATGTTTTATATAGTCAAGTTAGTACGCAAGAGTTCGACTGATGCAAAAAAAATATGCCAAAAGTTTGTTAGGCTTCCTTGGATGAGTTTGAGTAACTGTTGCGTCTTATATAGACGCTCGTGACGATCCGCTTGCTTGTTGTTCTCGTACTAAGAATTTAAACATCTTTTTTGTATTGAGGTGTTGAAAAAAAACATTAATAGCAGGTTTTTTCTTAAATGTATAGTATGAAATCTTATGTTTCTTATGTATCTTATGAAATCTTATGTATCTTATGAAATTTTATAAAATTGCCTTTTTAGCAATTTAATTAATAAAAAAAACACATCGAAACAAATTAAATCTCAAGCTTTTAACCCATTATCATTAGACAATAGAAAGCAACTAGCAGACAAATATTCACATTCCATGTAAAGTAGAGTAAAGAAGGATACAAAAGGAAAGAAAATAAACACTAAAAAGTAAATATTGTTGAGAAAAACGTAAAACACCAGCAAGAAACAAAGAAAAACATGTGAAAATATAGTGTTTATTGAAATAAAAAAATCCAAACGAGCTAGAAATATAGAAAATATACGAAATAAACACGACAGAACGGAACGGAAAGGGAAAACGAGATGAGAAATACCAGAAAGAGATATAGAACTTGTTCAAAACCAAGTCCTAGATCGAAAATGATCAAAAAGTCAAAAAATTTAATATGATTAGAACACAATACGATGCTTACAGTATATTATCTAAATTTCACCACAAAAAATAAACAAAATATTCGAAAACAAGCATGAGCTTGAAAGGCACGGAAAATGAATTTCAGACAATTAGCAACTTGCAATGCACAACATAACACTTTAAATACATTTAAAGTAACAGACTGAAAGTGATATTAGTTATTTAATTTTAATTATTATTTTTTTTTATTAATACAACATTTTAAGGTGCATTCTGCGAAACACTGAAGGTAAGTGCAGAAATAACAAATTAAATAAATAAATTCAACTCACCCTTGAAACAATCAGAACCAAAACTTTAGTTGCTTTAATTAGCCAACTTCAACTCCAGCAAAGTTATGCAACTTCCAAAAGGAAAGCAACATATGGGGGTTGTAACGTATGCACTATTTAACAGTTTGAACCACAAACCAGTTCATTCTGTGGCCGATAAAAGTGCACGCAACAAAACATTCTATCTACACTGAACTAATACAGGCAAATACGGGCTGTCGAACCACGGCGCGCTAACAATGGCCGAAACATCGTCCCGCCGCACGTTATCGGCAATCTCGCGATCGCGATCGGCGTCGACAACCACCTTCGTCAACTGGACGCAACCCGATACGCCCGCCGGAAGGTACAAAACTACGCGCGCCACAGCCTGTTCGCAGGCTGTCGCATGCAGTTAGCGCCTCTCGATCGACTTGACAAGGTTAGTTCACTTATAACCTAAACCCAGTACCTGTGTCTGTGTGCTTGCGGGTGCGCGCGCGCTCGCGATCTCCTCAAATTCCCCGCGGCCACGGTCGCGGCTATAAGAGATTGTTTGTTTGCTGTTTGTGTGTGTTTTTTTTTTTTTGCTTATGCACATTAGCACCAGCTATGCTCTAGCATCCAGATCGAATTTCTACACCGTGGCATAAACAACAGGCAAGGTGGAGTTCTTTTTCTAACAGAAAAATAGCACACATTCCACACCATTCAAGGTGTGTTTGTGTGTATCTCTTGATGCAGCAACTGGGCAAGCGACCGGCATGTTACCTTCAGCGGAGAGATTGATGAACTTCATCGGTCGACAAATTGTTTGAAATCTAAACGGCGGTACCGGATGATTGAGCCACGATTCCCGGCTGCCAATAAAGCATGAAGAATTTGCGCCCTCATCTCACCACCCCCTTCTTGACGACTTCACAAACGGGAGGCGATCTTAAAGAACCATTAGCGAAGAATGATGATGATGCTTCGTGCGGACTCTCCCGTTTGGAGCGCGACGAACGGGAGCGAAAAAAGGGCCGGGAAAAGGCAGCCGATGGGTCGGGAAACAATCCGTCCCACTGCTCCCGGGAACTCCCGGCGATCGAGAATGTATCATTGCCCGATGTAATGCTCATTCAGCAAATTATACCATTGCCACGCCGAAACAGAGGGAGGAGAGCGAGAATTGAGTGAAAGATCAAGCAGTAGGCGAGCGAAAGAGAGAGAGCAGAAATACTATCAGGCGACAATCAGCGCCAGCTCCAGCAGGAAGCAATGATCCTGGGGGATGAATCGTTTAACGCGACGAAGGACGGAACGTACAATCCCTCTCTCCAGCGACGACGACGGCGGTGCGGGCATCATTTCGCGTTATTTTATTCGCTCGCATGGCCCAGCCGGATGCAACAGGAGCTAAGCCGCACATCGGACATTGCAGCTGCACCTGATGATCGGCGTGCCGCGGCGACTCCCAACGGGGGGGAAGCAGGCGAATGCAGAAGCAGCCAACAGCGACCTGTTCAATTTGTGGAGCGAAAGAGTTAGTTCGCTTTTTTTCTCTCCCCATTGCTGCCTTCAAAAGCACGGACGACGGACAGGGAAAACCAGTAGAAGCAGGAAGTAGAAAAAAAGCATTATAAACCGGTGGCAGTTAGTTAAGCCGGCACACCGTTTCAACACCTGTGTGTGTGTGTACGCGCGCGCGCGTGTCTGTGTGCCGCCATCGAGATCAAGGGACCTCACGGGCCACTTCTGCCGTTGGTGTGAATGAATTCACTTCGCACCGCTCCAGAGAGCGGCGAAGTGCATGATTCCCCCGGCAGATGCGGCAGAATGCATATAGGCCCCTCCATACAGGCGGCTGCATACATCATCACTGCTCGACAAGTGGCACTATCGCACCGAAGGTTAGAACGCGGAAAAGGGCTTCCCCAACGACACGAGAAAAAAGGCTAAACATTCGAGCGAATGAAATAAATATCCACTTTACCGTTCGCAGCATCGCCGCATCGTGGACGTGCGGGGTTCGTCGGTCAACGTTGGGGAATAAGGGCCGGAAAAAAAGGATTCAATCCAAGCCAAGATAATATTATATAGAATTTTGTTCATTCATTAGTCTTTTAATGAAGACTGAAAAAGAATAATTGAAAAATAAGATTCTCAATGCAATAAACATTTGCACTTCTTCGTGCGTTTTAAACATGCTCTTTGTGCGATATAATATACTAAATTATGCTCAAAAAATACTATTTTAAAACTAACAAGCAAAAAGAACAAAAAACATGCATAAAATATGAGAAAAAATATGTAAAAAAAACTATTTTTTATCATATTAAAATATATTATTTTATGGTCAGATTTTGAAGAAAAATTAACATAATAAATTTGGAAAACTCAACAAAATCCTTTTATAAACTATTGAACTCTGAACAGAATTGCAACGTCATTATTTTTAAATGTTTTCGGTAGTCTCAAAAAGGTTCCAAATATTTGAAAAAAATATATCTGGAACTATAGTCATACTTTCCCAACGTCCAAAAGGTACAATTCTCGCAAAAATACGTATTTTTCATTTCAATTTTTTGTCAGTGTCTGTAGCTAATAGTATACTAGCATTTTTTGCTAGAGATTCGTGCAAAGATATCGTATAAAATGACGCCTTGCTTGCTTGTTTACTTCACCAACAATGCCCCTTTTCTATCCCATCTCAGCATCAAAATCATTACGAGCAACACTTTAATGTACTTTCGGCTGCGGTTGTAGTATCACATATCCTACACTTGATGCACTAAAAACATATTCATAACTTCCTCACTGTGCACAGCCACCCTGGGGCACATAAACGCTGCGGCCCTTCTTTGCAGCGGCCACGAAACCCGGAAGCCTGCGCTGGGCTGCATCGGTCCCGGTTACGCGACCGGGTCATTCGTTGCGCGTCCTTCGATTGCGAAAAACCGATACCACCACCCAACCGGACGAAACCCGGTCGGTTTAAAGGGCACCCGTTCCCGTCGTCCTGGCTTTTATGAGCTCCGCGCTTGCCGTCCGTCGAGATTTCGCCCAGCTCTACGTGTCGTTCTGCGTATTTTTTTTGTTTCGTTTGCCTCTTTGCCTGTTTCACCACGGAATATGGGACCAGAATTGTACGGTCCACGGTTCTATTTTTGTCGATTCTGTTCGCCGTCCGTTCCATAGCTAGAACCAGCCGCGCGGCTGCTGTTATGTGTGCTGCTTCTGGCGCGGGGTTTTCAATCGGGATGGGGATGGAGCACAAAAAAGTGCATCGTCGTTTCCATAAAACAATATTCCGCCGCCCTCGGCCGCGGACATAGTAGCGCGCGTGCGAAAGTGTTGCCATGTTGTGGGCCATCGAGGAAGCATTCATATTGATGCGCTCAAATCGGTGCATTGTTTATTATTTAGGTTTTTTTTTTGTTTGTTTGCCGATTTCATTTAGTTCCCGAAGGATGGACAAAACCGGGCAATATTTCATCTCGGGTTGAACAACAATTTTGGAAGTGTTTCGGCCCAGATAACGATGGAACCGGCGATAGTTTCTTGTTAACACTTCGATAAGCACTGGTGATGGGTTTGTGAAAAAGCCAATAAACTGAAATATAGGATTTAATAGTTTTTCCTCTTCTAAACACGTTGTACGCCAGAAGTACATTTACCAGTACATATAATCATACGTTGTACAGCTACTATGAGCAAACATCTAATTTTAAGTTTGTCCAATGTGAAAGTTCAAGCCGTTCTTCCTTGTCAGACGTTAAACCGTTTCGGGATCTTGACCTGCTCCAGATGTTCGAGCGTCGAATATCTCTGAATTAGATAGAGGTTCCTTGTTGATGTTCTTCATAGGACCATCGTGGGAAAGTTTCTACAGGTTGAAGTATGTCCGGGTGACTGCCTATACTTTGAACTGGAGCAATA
>KZ067975.1:454735-465882 GCA_002091845.1 Anopheles cracens
CATCCATCGCGTGCACAGTGCCGGCTGCTTGGGGTTATTATTCGCCACCGACGATGCTATTCTGTCCGTCACTTAACACGCTAACGCACACGATTCGCTATCGACGACCTGGGCTCTACACACTGCGGTCACCGATTATTGCACTTTTTCTGGCCTAGCAAACGAATATCGCGTGTTTAGGCAATTTTAGCTGCAGCACTTTTGTTGTTCCATATCTGAAACGAGAAGAAAAATAAAGAAAGAACTTAATCGTTTGGAATCAAAGCAACCGAGAACGGTTCTGATTCTGGTTCGTTTGACAATGCCAACATCGGGAGCAAGCAAATCGCAGTGGGCATAGAAAGTAGACGCATCGGTGCATGCAACTGGATCATCCGGTTTCCCCGTGGCTCTATTAGGGCCAGCGATTAGGCAAGCTATGCATTTACGAAAACCGGTATGCTAATCGGAACGCCGTAGGAAGTGGTGTCCGTCTGGCCGGGATTTAACCGCGGAAGCTAACGGTCGGACACTGCGGGATGTGGAGATTAATCGTGTCACTTGTGTTCGGGTCACCTCGCAACCTGACCAGCGCGCGAGCCGGTGGAAAGGGAGAGCTACGGGTGACGATGCACTCTTGGTGGGGTTTTGTTGATAAACCAACGCTCGTGGAGGCTGCAACGAGGGGTTGGGCAGAGGGTGAGGGAGACGGTCCCTGCCGAGTGCGCCAGAACAGGAAATTCCACTTTTGCACTTGCGAGCGAGTGTGCAAGCAGCCGATTAGAACCGACCATAAGAATCGTTCTCATTAATGGGCACTGAACGATGGTGATTATAATGAAGCTGAGCTAGGGGAGGTGGGGGAGAGCGATGCACTTTTGTGTGCGTGTGTGTTTTTCTCGCGCTGTCTTGTCCCGTACGCGCTGGCTGATGCGACCCAGCCCGTATTTTTATTATTCCTTTTGCTCTAAACAGTGCTTTCTTTATTTATCGATATTTTTTGTTAGCGTCCACCATTACGGATGAGCTGCGAAGAAGCTGACAGCTAAGACGAAGAAGAAGAAGACGGATGCGAAGAAGCACAATACACAGACAAGGGGGGCACAGGAAAACAAAAGACTCTAGCGCTAACACTGCGTTTGCCGATTTCCCTTTGGGGAAAACGATGCTGCAGCACCGGTTGGCGGTCCGCTGGCCCCGTGAACCTGCTGCACCTGCTGCAGCTGCCGCCTCAAATGATGCCCCACGGGGACGGCGAGCCGCGATGGCATGCAAATAATACACACCTTCCGAGAAAACAGCAAAGCCGTCGTCATCGACCTTTGCGTGACACCCCGGACTCGTCTCTCTCACACACACACAAAACACACTACGGAAAACTGCGGAAAGCGACGTCCCCCACGGTTCGGGCCATGTTGCACCGGTGGAAAACGGTTGGCCGCGGGTGCTGCAACGCTTCGTGGACGCTTCCGCACGGTTTGCAGCGCTGCACGATGCACTTTTTCACGAACGAAATTCACAACGGGGCCTCTCCGCTGCACCTTTTTCGAGAAAACTGTCTAAAACTACAGGTGAAGCGGTTGGCTCATGTGAAACACTTTGACAGCAGGTCTATGAAAAACATGAAAAATGTAAACAGTGGTTCGGTTTGTTGTTGGATGTTTATTAGCTTGCAACAAAATCAAATGCGAGACAGTGTTTTTTTCTCGAAATATTACCATGGTGAGCTGTACGTAACAAAATATTTATATTGTTGACAAAACAAAAATTACCTGTAGATGTCAAACTTTGTTTTCAAAATGGCTACAATTACGGGCCTATGACCATTTTTACATCTTTTTGTGTTTAGAATCTCCAAATGACAATTAATTTGGCAGCTGTTCTTGTTGTTCTTAGCAGTCGTCAAAGCTGTCAAATCATGGGAGCAGTTTCGAGCACGGCGGAGCCGGCCTCCACTGCGCCCAAGTGGATGATCGCGAGAACGACCAAAGAGCGAGCGGATGCGAAGGAGAGAGATGCAAGAGGATGAACTCGCGAACAAACGGCCGCGCTCTTCGCTGGGCGAAATAGGGCAATTCATTTGGGGGAGCGAGATGCAAAAAGAGAATGGGAGAGCCACCATCTTGCGCACACCGGGCCCATCGCAACAAAATAGCAAAATTTTGAAACAATTCAAACTACTTCTGCTTTATATGGTATTTTCAAGCATAAATACTTATGAAAAAACATTTCAGTTTTCTCATAGGATTTTTGTGCATGCAAACAATACCCAGAAAAATAGAACAAGACGATTTCTTGCTGTTGGTAAGAAGAGCCCAATTTTGACCTATTTCGATTCTCATATCCCATGGTACACCTGCCCTCGGATGAATTTTGTTTTGAAAAGAGCTGCCAATTGTTTACATCGACAAGGTTGGTCGATGTCTATAAAGTTCGAAATGACCGTTTTTGTTTGTTGATTTAGCCAGCGAGTAGCCAGCGACCTCGAACGTGCACAACTTTTTAATGCGTATTCCTGTTTAATTCAACCTTTCGAATTAATTTACCTTTGCTCTCTGCTTTTTCTGCTGTTCTGTTTTCTTGTTTTTACTCATTGGCCGAAGCAGTCCGAAAACCGGTAATTCGTACATGATTTAAAAACTAAAACTATCACCATTACAGTGGGGTTTTATTGATTTCTTTTTCCCTATTATTTACTGATTTACCGATAGTCATAAATTAAACTGTGTCTACGAAAAGACGTACAGCTACTTAGTAAAAGAAATTAGCGTCTGTTTCGCATTTGCTAATCTGCGCAAAACAATTTCACCAGCGAGTGTGGCTGCGTACTTTTAAGAAACGGGTTTATTATACCGTTGCCATCAACATTGAGACAAAATGCATGTGATGCTGTGATACAATTTTGATTTATCTATGAGAAATGTAAACCACTTTAGAGTAAATCTCTTCGTAAAGTGAAATGAGAGAAGATAAAGGATCTAAATAAAGGCTGCGTACTACAGCAGCGCACAGCATGCAGCCATAAAATCTACGACAATTCAAATTTGAAGAAACACGCGTTTCGTTTTCACGCAGTATCACTTTGTTTCAAAGCTTACGAATAACTCATTATGCTGCAGACAGTTTTGTTTCACCCAATACGCTAGCTCTCCCACATTTGGTCGTATTGCATTCGGGAGGTCGACGGACGTAATACCGCCCCACACGCTGTTTTCAGGAAACCCTTCAAGTACGCGCCAAGTACGTTCATCTCAACTCTCCGCGCGATTGTTGAAAATCATTCCATAAAACATTCCTCTCCTTGCTTGCGGACGCTAGAGCGACATTGAGACAAGGATAATCATGTCCGAAAATTTTGACGGTCATACGGATAGTGTCCGCAACGGAAGTAGCAGTGGAAATATCGGTCTCTTTCTAGTTTCTAGCTTTCCTAGAAGCCATGCTTCCTGCCGGTCTGTACCTGTGCAGTGAGCGGCCGTACTGCCGGGTGGAAAATGGAAATCGTGAAACCTTAGTAAGGCCGCCCGTTAGGCGGTGGGAGCCGCGAGAACGTGAAGATAATCGTAGTAGGCAGTTGGGGTGGGTACATTCAGCGGCAGCGGCTTCGTAGCGTCACACCGGACGAGCAGCCACCATGAGTAAGATAGACAACACACAAGTAAAAAACCGCCCAAAGGTGGACGGAA
The DNA here is from genome assembly GCA_002091845.1 of Anopheles cracens. Taxonomy (NCBI): domain Eukaryota; kingdom Metazoa; phylum Arthropoda; class Insecta; order Diptera; family Culicidae; genus Anopheles; species Anopheles cracens. Next base: position 458,401 of record KZ067975.1, read on the forward strand.
CGACGCGGAATGTGTGGTATCGAATGACACCCGACGACGACGGCTGTGGCTTCTGGACCATGGTGCGCGGTGCGGCCAAAGACCGGTTTATTAGTTGTAATGGTGATAGTTCAATTAGTCCGTGCGCGATCGTGGTCGACGTAGGAGGCCTTCTCGGAGGAACCGCTTCCCTAGATTTGGATAGTTTAGGTCCCAACAAGCAATATCCCTGGCCTGACCTGGTGTGTGTGTGCATGTGTGACTCGCCAAGCGTTAAGTTGTGCATCGGTTTTCGGTTGTGTTCGAACGCATCCGCGCAGCCTCGATGGTCATGGTGGATGAGCGTACGCCACTGACGTCGGGCGATCTTTCCGGGCCGGTTCCGCTGGCGTCGGGCCCGTCCGGTACCGTGCACCATCTGAAATCGCACGAGAGCCTACGGGAGCGCCAGGTGCGCACCTTCCAGTGTTGGATATGTTCCGCCATAATGTGAGTTTTGTCGACGGTCCGTTTGCACGCTCTCTCCATCCTAACCTAACTTTTCGCCCACATCCAAAGGGGAGCATTCGCGCTAGCGATCGTGATCAGCATTAGTTACATCATCTTCGGCGATGCGACGAAGCCGCCGCTCGACGGTGCCAACACGACGGCGGCGGATTTCCCTGAGCTGCTAAATCTCATTAGCTTCCCGCTGCACGGTAAGCGTCTTCGTTTTCGCTAATGTTAAGGAACCCACTTATCGATCGTGGTGTGCGTGCCTCCCGCAGATGAACCCGCGCCCCAGTGGAATGGGACGGAGGTGAGCGAAGATGCGAAGGCGGCCGCGGTGGCCGAAGGTGAGAAGGCGCTGGGCGATAAGGAGCTACTGGAGGAGACGCTCTCCTCGCCGCCGGTTAATTCGCCCTCGTTCCGGCACCAGAAATCGGTCGGTGCGACAGTCGCGGCAAGACTTGCCTCAAAGGTGGGCTTCGTGGAGGATCGCGCCACCAGGGCGCTCGTGCGAAGACTTGACGTGCGCCACCGGGGTTCTGTGGGGCGTGGACCGTCTATGATCTTCGGCGATGCGACGAAGCCGCCGCTCGACGGTGCCAACACGACGGCGGCGGATTTCCCTGAGCTGCTAAATCTCATTAGCTTCCCGCTGCACGGTAAGCGTCTTCGTTTTCGCTAATGTTAAGGAACCCACTTATCGATCGTGGTGTGCGTGCCTCCCGCAGATGAACCCGCGCCCCAGTGGAATGGGACGGAGGTGAGCGAAGATGCGAAGGCGGCCGCGGTGGCCGAAGGTGAGAAGGCGCTGGGCGATAAGGAGCTACTGGAGGAGACGCTCTCCTCGCCGCCGGTTAATTCGCCCTCGTTCCGGCACCAGAAGTCGGTCGGTGCGACGGTCGCGGCAAGACTTGCCTCAAAGGTGGGCTTTGTGGAGGATCGCGCCACCAGGGCGCTCGTGCGAAGACTTGACGTGCGCCACCGGGGTTCTGTGGGGCGTGGACCGTCTATGACGTTGCCGCGCGTGCATCGACCGACGCGGTGCGACTTCAACGCCCGCTACCGAACGGCCAATGGCACCTGCAACAACAAGGTACATCCGGTGGAGTACGGCGTCGCGATGATCCCATTCCGACGTCAGGTAAATCCGGACTACGCGGACGGCGTTTCGGCACCACGCGGTTCAGTGGACGGAAGTGAGCTGCCCAGTGCGCGCCAGGTGTCACTTGAGATCCATCGCCCCTCGTACCACAACGATCCGAACTTCTCCGTCATGTTGGCCGTTTGGGGCCAGTTCCTCGATCACGACATTACGTCCACCGCGCTGAACCAGGGTGTGAACGGGAAGCCCATCGAGTGCTGTGATCCGGGGCAACCGCAGCATCCGGAGTGTTTCCCGGTGCCGCTCGGGCCGGGTGATCCGTACTATCACCAGTACAACGTCACCTGCATGAACTTTGTCCGCTCGGTACCGGCCCCGACCGGGCATTTCGGTCCCCGGCAGCAGTTGAACCAAGCGACGGCGTTCATCGACGGTTCGGTTGTGTACGGATCGGACGACGAGCGCATGCGGACGCTGCGGACCGGTGCGGGAGGTCGATTGCGAATGCTGCGAACGCCGGACGGTCGGGATCTGCTTCCGGTTTCAACCGATCCACTGGACGGGTGCAACGAGCAGGAGATGAATGCGGCCGGCAAGTACTGCTTCGAGTCGGGAGATGCCCGGGCGAACGAGAACCTGCACCTGACGTCGATGCATCTGATCTGGGCGCGGCACCACAACAACCTGACCGAGGGACTGGCCCGCGTCAACCCGCACTGGGACGACGAGCGTCTGTTCCAGGAGGCGCGCCGCATACTGGCGGCCCAGATGCAGCACATCACGTACGCGGAGTTTGTGCCGGTGATCGTCGGCAATGAAACGGCCGGCCGCATGGGATTGCTGCCCGCCCCGGCAGGGCGACCCTCGGACGACCCGTACAACGCCACGGTGGACGCATCGATCGCGAACGTGTTCGCGGGCGCGGCGTTCCGGTTCGCGCACACGCTCCTGCCGGGGCTGATGAAGCAGACGCGCAACCCGGCGGCGTCCACGTCCGGCGTCGAGCTGCACCGGATGCTGTTCAACCCGTACTCGCTGTACGCGCGCGACGGGCTGGACAACGCGCTCGGTGGTGCGATGAGCACGTCGCTGGCGAAGTACGACCAGTACTTCTCGACCGAGCTGACGGAGAAGCTGTTCGAGAAGGCGGACGAGCACCTGCTGCACAACCATCCGTGCGGGTTGGACCTGGTGTCGCTCAACATCCAGCGCGGCCGGGATCATGGGCTGCCCGCGTATCCACGGTGGCGTCGCCACTGTCATCTCACGCCGGCCGACAGCTGGAGCGAGCTGGAGCGGATCGTGGATCCGGCCTCGTTCCAGCAGATGAAGAGCATCTACCACGAGCCGGCCAACGTGGACGTATACTCCGGGGCGTTGAGCGAACCCCCGGTGAAGGATGGCATTGTCGGACCGCTGCTGACGTGCCTGATAGCGGACCAGTTCCTGCGGTTGAAGCAAGGCGATTCGTTCTGGTACGAGCGGCGCATCGGTCCCCAGCGGTTTACGGAAGGTAGGTTAGAGTTGAGAACCTCCCGGGATGCGTACATATGATAAAATATGATGTATGAACACAAAACTGGTGTAGATAGACACGAGCTAAAGATAGTACAAAAATTTCAACATATGATCCAAAAGGCTTTCACAAAGATCTCAGAACTATTGGAACTTACAAATTCCTCATGTTTCCTTTTTCTCTTTCCAAGAGATCCAACTCGCTTGTTGCACCATATTGTTTCCCACACCACATTTTCATGGCCTACCAAGCCAGCCTAGTACGATGGTCTGTCTGGTTTTCCTTGTTTATGTACATGGAAGAGAAAAAAAAAACCTTCACAGCAGCGTACGGTTGGGAGCGAAAAACGTGCGTTTGCCATCGTACTACTACTACTGCTCGATTCGACGACTGCGTGGTCTATGCCGGGACAGTCGCCAGAGTTGGCCCGTGACGTGGTGGAAGTAGAGGGCGAGAGGGTGAGTAATTAAAAGGACTGCCAACGCACACGCGCCCGAAACACTCTCCTTCGCGCTCGGCTCGTTCGGTCATTCCCTTTCATTCGCACTAATGACTACCGGGTTTCCCCAAATGGAAAGGCAAACAAGTCCGATGGTGTGTCACTGGGGAAGAACAGTTTTCCGACGGTTTCCCGCCTCACCCCACGCGGAACAGGAACCGTGAAGCTACATAGACGTACATAGACGAGGCGCATTGCCCGTAATCGGTTCCGTCCACAGTTGCGTGATTGTAACAAATTTGTGTACTTTTTCAGATTTATAAAATACCCTGTGGACTGCAATAGTTGCTTGCATCGAAAATCAACAAATCCTCGACAGTTCCAGCAATTCAGACGTTCCAGTGAAGCCTATTTTAGACCTTAAGTGCAATAACGACCAAGCACACAAGCAATAGGAAAACAAAACTTTGGAAAACTTTTAAATAAAACAAAATTTCGACAAATCGACGTGAAATGTTGTTTCTTTTATCGCTATAGTGAGAGATAAGGAACTGCGAAATTCCTGGCCATCACTATCACCAGCTCCCGACACGGAAAGCGGGCGAAATCGGGTAGAACAATTAGCCACTCCGCTTTTAATTAGTCAGCATGTCTCGGCAGGCGTATCCTTCAAGTGAACCCCACACTCCGCTCTTAAAATCGGTTATTATCGGCGACGAGCGCCGGTGTGTTAGTGCGTTACTCATTAAGTCGAATTTCTATCAGGAGCCCATGTCGTCCGGTAGTGCCGGGACCGGAGACGCAAAGAAGCATCCAATGCCGTCCAATCGCCCCCGTGTCTGTGAGGCATCTTGCCGGCGGTTGGGGAAAAAGCTAGGTTTGATCTGGGTTCTGCTCTGCCCGGTCCGACGGCGTGTTTGATGTAGCGTAGTCGTCGCCGAAAAAAGGGGGAAAATTCATTATATACCTCCGCGGCGTGCCAAAGACACTGCTCGGCGCTTGCTGCGATGATGCTTCCGTCTTTCGCAACACGTACACAACACGGTACATAAGCATCCCGGGCGAAGGATTATGTGTTGTCTTTTTCATGTACTTCTGCATTTTGGGGGTTTTGGCAGCTCATTCGGGCAATCTAGTCAGACAGAGCGAGTATTAATTAACTTCACCGTTCTCAGTCCGTCGTCGCCGTCGTCGCTGTGTGGACACCAGGCGTAGGACAATCGCGCCAAACAGCTGCAAGCAATACGGGGTATCAGCTGGTTGAGCCTTTGTCTTATCGTAACGGTTTTATTATCTGAGCGTTTTCTTTCTAGCGTCATTCGGACTTCGCCGATGCCCATCTAGTTGTATCGATCCATGAAGCTGATGACGCGCTGGTACAGCAGCGAGTCGGCATCGATGCCCCAGGTGAAGTCGAGGTGGTTCCAGTTCGGGTCGGACACGCGGAACAGTCCGATCGGGTTGCTGATTCTCGAGTGCAGCTGACGCACGTCCGAAACGGCCGCGAGCCAATCGTTGTCACCGTAGTGCAGGGCCACCGGAGCCGTGACGCGATTCAGCGGGTAGTCTGGCGGGCGGATCGAACCGTAGCGGATGAGGTTCAGCGTCAGACCGAAGTCGAACTGCCGGAAGTTGCCGGAGTTGTAGCCCTGGGCGTAGTGTACCAGCTGGTTGACCGAGGCACCGGCCGGTGTGTTGGCCAGAATCATGTCACTGCTCGGCAGGAACTCGTTCACGCCCAACATGCGCATCAGCCACTGTTCGGAAGAATCGGACGTGTTAGTCACTGCAAGCGCGCAAGGAGCTCCTCCTTCTACTCACATCAATCTGGTCGACGAACGGAGCGAAGGCGCGCACGAACGGAGACCGCAGGTTGCTCATGAACGCAACCGGTGCCAGCGCGTGCATCGAACGGATGCGCTGATTGTACTCGGGGCGCAGCGACGCCATGATGAAGAACGAAGTCGTGCCCTGCGAATGGCCGGCGTAGTGCAGGGACGTCTGGCCGGTGTGCTGCAGCGCGTAGTCGATCATAGCCGGTAGGTCGAAGAATCCAATCTCGTGCCAGCTGAAGTCCCAGAAGTCCGTGTTGCGCGCGTCCGGATCGTGGAAGATGTGCTGACGGGAGTTGGTGTTGCCACGGGCATTGCCCAGCCACACGTCGTAGCCGGCGTCAACGAGCATGTACGCGAGTGCCTTGCCCGGTCCCAGGATGACCCAGTCGGCCGACGAGCACAACAGACCGTGCTGGACGAACGCCACATTCTTACCTTCTCGCGCCGGATTTCCCGGACCGCCCGGGATGCGGAACATCGTCAGCACGTAGCCATCGGCCGTCGTCACCTGGTGCACCTCGACCGGGTAGCCATCGCTGGTGATGATGTCGGCCGTCAGCGGTGCGATGTCGGTCGGCGGCGCTCCTTCCCCAGCACGGAACGCCAACACGTCTCGGATTGTGGAGGTCTGTGCTAGCGCGATCACACTGGCCAAGGCCAGTGCGACCCAGTAGCTGTTTCGTAGTACCATGCTCAAGCAGTGGTCCGGTAGTGACTGTACCAGACGTCCGCTCGGTAATCGTGCTTTATAGAATCGCTACACCCAGGTGGGCGATTAGCGGGTGATTTTCGTATTTATCGAAACCCCAAAACTGACCTTATCGCAGTTGATGACCACCGTCTTCTGGAATAGATATCTTATCACGAGCGCAATGGGGCTGGGGCCGGACCGTCCAACGACGCAATGTACCTCCTGTGGCGTCAAGATACACGTGCATTCGAACAAAAACAAAGCCATACATTCGAGTATCGGGTAGCCAATAACAACCATTAAAAATGTGTTTCAAACCTCCAATTCTCACCCATCGGATGCTACTGGACAAAGAAACACATCCAGTATCTATCCCGAATATTGATGTATTTCCAGTGTGACCTACTCATTTCTACAAACATCCTGCTTGTATTATAGGTACATATCTGCACAACTTTTGTTATTTGTGTCATGAATATTCAACATAGTATGTAATCCGAAAGTGTTGCTGGTTGCTGAGAGATACTTGCAGCGAGTTCAATCAAAGTACACTGTCTGTGAAGTATCGGCATGTTTTCATTCCGAGGTAGCCGAGGTAGTCGGTCGTATGCTTCGTATCTGTCCCAATAATTCCACAAACACACTGTAAATTCTTATCCATACTAGCTTTATCTAACCCTTCCCATAACCTCCCCCGATTCCTATCGAAGATTAATTGTGTGACGAAGAAAGAAACGCCTGTTAATTGTAGCGATCCATAAAGCTAATCACCCGCTCGTACAGGAACGTGTTGGCATCGATTCCCCAGACGAAATCGAGATGGTTCCAGCGCGGATCGGAAACGCGGAACAGTCCGATCGAGTTCGACAGGTGCGAGTGCAACTCCCGCACGTCCGACACCGCCGCCAGCCAGTCATTGTCGCTGAAGTGCAGTGCCACGGGAGCCGTGACGCGATGCAGCGGATAGTCCGGCGGACGGATCGACCCATACCGAATAAGGTTCAGCGTCAGACCGAAGTCGTACTGCCGGAAGTTGCCGGAGTTGTAGCCCTGCGCGTAGTGCACCAGCTGGTTGACCGATGCGCCGGCCGGAGCGTTCTCCAGAATGGCCGGAATCATGGTGCGATTCAGTTGCGGTGAGTTAAAGCCACCGATCAGGAACAGCACGTTGGCGCACACCTCCTGGAAGGGCGATTCGTCCTCGCACAGCCGCTGTCCGCCCAGTATCATCATTTCGTTGCTCGGCAGGAACTCGTTCACGCCCAGCATGTTCATGATCCACTCGAGCTGGTTGACGAACGGGGCGAAGGCGCGCACGAACGGCGACCGCAGATTGCTCATGAACGCAACCGGTGCCAGCGCGTGCATCGAGCGTATCTTTTTGTTGTAGTCCGGGCGCAGCGATGCCATCACGAAGAAGGACGTCGTACC
>KZ067975.1:477970-496988 GCA_002091845.1 Anopheles cracens
AGTTCAGCGCGGGGAGAGCGCCGCTTTGGGTTGGGAAGTGAGCGGTAACCTAAAAAAAATCTTAACCGATGAAATTAAGAAACCGTTTCTTCCGATTAGATATGGCATTGGTTTCCCTGGTTCACCGGAAGGTTCCATGCAGCGCTAGGCGGTGAAGAAAGCAATGCTTCAAATCCGTGAGGGGGCGGAAAGAACGGCACGCCGTTGTTACGGGATCGTGAGGTACGTTTAACGGAGCCGTTGAGTCGAGACCGGAGTGCAGGCCAAACATTGCGCCCGAGCGGCTTTTACGCCTTGCGGGGGAAGTCTTTCTGCGGACCCACCACCGCCGTTGCATTCAACTATTATCCGTACACAATTATTATATTCGATATGAAAATGAGTTTTTCGTTTCTTGGTGTAATGGCGTGTTCCGAATTGGGTTCTCGTACGATTGAGGTGGAAAGTAATGCACTGTAACTGGAACGTTTGGACGTTTGGTGCTTCAGGATTATACGACCGAAATGATCTTCCCCAATGGGCGATAATACAAATGGAATTAACATCACTTCAGCTTTATGATTCACCATATAGTGTGCTGATATTCTGCGTTATGGACCATAAACACTATTATGACTTCAACAATTTTAAGAAAACGACTCCTAAGTAAGATGTAAAATTTGCACCTAAAAACGTATATAACAATAACTTTTAATGTAGCAAACAGATTTATCTCAATTTCAGTGTGTAGGATACTTCACAATTAAAACTACAACCGAAGAACAGAAACATAAAACTAACATCAGCAAAAAAAAAACACTTACTATTCATGATGTAATGAAACCAACTGATCATACTATTTGTTACAGCGAGTGGAACACATCAGCTTCCAATCGAGTGTAAGAAGTTCCAGCTCGAAATCAATTTATACGCTACAAAATGGAAGACAACTCAGGCGGTAATTTAAATTTGAGCTCATTATCTGCTCTACGCCGTTTCCACTACGGTCGGTTGTCACCAGCGGAAGAAAACATGTATCCACCATCGTGTGTACCGTTCCACACCGGTTTCCGCCGTTCGGTGGGATTCGCTAATTCGTTGCGCTAATCACTCCGTCAAGCCCGCCTACGGAGATGGTATCAGTCAAGTGATGCTACAACTGACACCCAACCGGGAACACCTACGGTACGAACATAGGCGTTTTTAACGCCTCTCTTGCCTTATCTTATAGAAAAAAAACATCACTGCTCTCCTACTCACTACTCGTAGTGGCATCTTGAGACAAATTACGCAACACTTGCCGCCGTACTTAATGCGGTGTATCCGTGCATTTGTGCAAATGTCGGGCGAAGGGGCGATGGAGAACAATTAACAACCACCCGAGTTGCACTTGGTTGGGCGTTGCAGGGATTGGCCTGTTTATATGCATCTTCAAACGTAGCCCTCCGTGTGTTAGCGTTCCTGACCGGTCGACGCATTACGGCAAGTTGGAATGATTGATTTGACATTGAACTACGCTGTGTGTTATCAAAATTGGTACCGTAAACAAACGCTTGCTGTCTTTTAATTGCGCTTGTTTTTCTCTGCGAAATCGTATTTCCAATTGCCTGGGTGGTCTTCTGGAGGTCGGCTGAAGAGTTATTACCCCAGGTTCTGAAGTAGCGGATGATAAGGGCACTTCGATTGCGAGCTACTGGCGGTTGTTTGATGTTTGCTAGTTCCAACACTTTCTACGAAGCAATAAAAACTACGTACAACACCAGACAGTAACAGCAAGTGTAGCTTGAACAGTTGAACATTTGCATAGTCTGATGAGTTACTCGTTTCGTTTCAAATCTTTCTCCACGCTCTTATACAAAAAAATCATAATTTAATGTGAACCAGCACGGGGCGATTAGGGGCAAACGAAAATTCAAATTTTGGGCCACAATGGAAAGCCCGGTTTCATAAACGACGATTCAATCATGTAAAAACCCCAAAGATCCCAAGCGAACATAGGACCAGTTCGACCAAAAGCCATTCGTGAGTATCAAATTAGGCCGCGCGAATCATTCTTTTACCATTTTTTGTTCCGCATTGACCTTAGAGAGCAGGCTTTCTGACTCCGTCAAAGAAAATCAATCTCTAACCGACAAAGAAGAGACCAAAAAAAAGGAAGCAAAATATAGCGGAACTTGCAAACCGTGCAAAATTAGGGCCGATTCGCGATTCGTCAACACGCCACCATCGTTCCTGCCCGCGCGCAAGGGAACCAGAGAATGCCGAACGACACAACAAACAAGAACAGTGGGGAAGCAGTGCGAAACCTACCCGGGGGTTGTTCCGCATGGTCTTTTCGAATACGGCACCGGTCCGCGTTTGCCCACGATGGCCCCACGCTGTCGATTCTGCGAAATTAAAAGCCAATTATCGATCCTGCCGAACCGTGATGGTGGCCGGCCGGGCCCCAAATCTGGAGGCCGGAGAGCCGCCGGAGGGCCTTAAGTAGCTTCCCGGCGAGATGCGAAGATACTGGGTTTTTGTGTGTGCTATTGCGAAAACAATTTCGCAGGCACCGTAAGCGGAACCGTTTCGGACGGTGTCGAGCATAAAAAACGCACACACACTTCTCTCTTTTGTGTCGTGCTTTAAAATGGGGACTGGGACGCCCTCCGCTATGTCATTGCAATTTCCAATCGGGAACTTGTTTTATGACAATCGGATTAAATTAATGGCAACGGATGGGTAGAAAGCTAAGGAAAATAATTTAATAAAATTACACATTGTACGCTACGCGCGCTTATTGGTACGATGTTTTGGTACGAAAAAGAGATGAATTTCGTGAATGATAGTATCTCGAATCGACCACGTGATCAACAGCACCATTTGATCGGTGCTCTAAGGTTACATTAGTTACGCGATACAATCAAGCATCATCTTCTCCAATCATTTCGGAGTATGCACAATAAAAAAACGCGGCAAAATTAACGTGAGTCACAATTCTTGGAATGGCACGACCGTCAGCATATTACCGCCGCCAGCTGCTTCCGTTCCTAAGCGCGCCGTAATGGAAGATGTTCTAGGAACGTTACTGTGACTATTACCGTTTGGCTCATCAATTAACCAAACTGCTTCTAGAGATGGCAAGAACACAACCAAACAAGCGGGAGATCAGGGTTTTGGATAAGGCTATTGATTCGGTTTGAAGTTCGATTGAAAGGTACACCGTATCGAACTTTAGAGGTAGCACCAGCAGTAACAACAGCAGCATGTGCACATCTTTTGCATCCGTGACTCAGGCAGCTGTGCATGAAGAAACGGCTCGAAACCGCTATTAAGCAGATTTAAATGCTGCGCAAACAGAACGCCACACAGGGTAGAGTGGCATAAACTTAGGCTCAAAACGACTGTCTTTGTTTGACTTTGGGATCGGCAGTTTTTTCCCCGGCGTCTGTTCCTGTCTCTTCTACCCGCAGCTTCTTCCCAACGAGCTCACCGGAGCAAAACCTTCAGACGGTCAGATCAAACACGCACACACACGTAGCGCAAGCACGCATGGAGACAACCGCACGGGTTGCAAGCAACAGCAGAAAGTCGGAAAAAGGCTCCAGCGAGGTGGGGTTTTCCTGACTGAGCACGGGTTTATGGCCACCCCGGATGAGGCTTGCTGTGCATAGCCCAGCCAGCCTACGCCCAAATATGGAGCAAACTAACTGTGTGTGTGCGCAACCGGAATGAATCCCGTCCAGTTCGCATTCCTGATGTGATGGTTTGTACAGGGAGGTCTCTGCTTGGTACGTACATTAAAAAGACCAGTTCACGTTGGGTAAGCTGAAGGTTTCAGATGGAACATGTTTTCATTTTGAAGAATTCCTTAAGTTTTGCGATTCATGACTCTTCAAAGATTCGCATGAATCCTTCGCTTCTTTGAAGATCATTGTTTTTTGCGACATGATAAGATTCATATCAATTTCAAACGAATTGAAGAGCCTACAACGATTTAAGATTCATTAATCTATGTAGTGCCATGAATGTAATAATATTATTGATGTTGTCTAATGTATCGATCATCATAGAATGTGAAGTCCGTGTCAACTCTTCATAGATTTTATATTGATGCATTCTTTTTTCTTCCCGATCTTTAGAGATTATGAATTCCCAGATGATTATGGATCTTTAAAGAATAATGAATTATTGCAATTCAAGAATCTCTTAATGAGTGCAATAAGGTTATAAGGTTGATTAGAATGACTACAAATAGATGAACCGAAAAATAGAAAAAATGTAGTATTGTAGACCTCTTTGGAAGAATATCGCTACGATAGATGTAAGTAGCATGTTGTTGTAAGTAAGTTTATATTGGTTTATATCCACGATATGTCCTGAGGTTTTCCACTGTGCTGGGTTAAGTGCTGCACCTTAAGAGCTGATTCCTAACATCCAAAAGGGTTGACCATCAACGCACCGGGGTTCTGCCGGCGGGCATACACCGGTATGTGAGCATCATTTATTGTTATGTCGCTTCCCTTTCCCTTGATGGGAAGATCCTTTCGAAAGTGACAGACATTAAAAAAGGAAACATCAACAGTCCTTTGCGCATCGCATCCTGACCCTACCGCCCACAAATTCAAAGGTACGATTTTGTTTTTGCAAACACGTCTGGTACAGCGTAAACTTAGCGCAGCCATCATGTGTCTTTCTGTGCTAGCCGTACTGCCTCGGCACATAATGATGCTAATGAGGAGTGACTTCAAAGGAGGGTTTTTCGCAAATCTTTTCGCCTAATGTAAAACACCGACCAACGCACGCACGCACGCAAAGCCGGATTCGGGAAAGGGATTCGGTACAAAAGCGGCCTCCTTTGGTTAATGACATGGTGGCACACTAAAGTCCATGGGTGAGTGTTTACACCCGCCGCAGCGTGTTTCCATTTTTGCCGGTGGAATATTCGTCGTGTGCGTTGTTGCGTTGTGTGATTCTATTTCGGGCAAGTGTGCTTGCCGCTCGTTGGAAAATGCGAATAACGCAACGGGTGAACTAACGAAGTAGCACACCATCAGCGCCTGGAAGTTTATGAGTTTCCATCTGCTCTTCCACTCGGAACCTTATATCATGGACACACACAGACACGCAAGTATGGCAAAAGGTAAACGTTAGAGCTTTATCTCGATTAAATATTGCACGTACCGCGGACAGCTCCAGAAAGAGCACACAGGGAATGAGTGAGTGCCGTTTTCGCTTGCGCTGCTTCTTGATGGATGACTTTGTTTATCATCACGATCTCATCCTACCACCGATTTCGCGATCGAAACAGATCATGTTCTACTCTCCAACATCATCATCAACATCATCATCATCATCCGGATCGCGCACAAAGGGAAGAATATTCTAGTTTCTCATGTTACCCGCCTCCACAGTTTGCTGTACACACTGCGATGATAATAACAGTATTTTACGTCGATAAATTCCAAACCCACCGATCGATACTCCGCGTGCCGCGTCCATCAATCGGTGTGATAATTTGCGGAGGTTTTCCTCGGCAAACGGGCGAAGACGCCAACAGCAGCGGGCGTGTTTGTTGCTGCAAGTTTCCTTATTCGTCCGGAGTGTGTGCGTTCCAATCGAAATGCGATTCTAGTTACCTACGTACGAGGCGTGCGTCTTTTACGTTAAAAAGAAGTTGATTTCTCTGCTGCACACTGCCGTTGCGACTTCTCTTCGTGCGCTCAAACAACCTCATCCCAGGGAGAACATGATACGATGCGCATCTTTGTGTTCATGTGTTCTACACGCCTGGGACCGAAAAACGCGACCGTTGACAGCATTTGCAATCCAAGAACAGCTGGCGCGCAGTGAAACACCAGAACAACATTGGAGAAGGTGTCGCCAACTCGGAAGGTTTCACTTTTACATTATTTTTTCCGACACATTTGCATTTTGCATGCAAAAAAAAGCGCCCATAAGACACACACAGTCGAGTACCTGTTACGGGACAGGAAATTAACTTAATGATGAATATTCCGGCAAAAAAAATAATAAAAACAAACCCAAGAAAGTGCAGCATGGCTGGAAAGATCGCCCACTCCCTCTAAGGAGTGGTTCGAGTGTAAACAAAACCATTCGACCACAATTTCGAGCGGATGGCTTTCGACCGCGATTTCGGCAGGTGCCGTGCCGGCGATGTTGGGTTTCCCGGATGTTTGAAAGGAAAACACGCACACACACTTTTGGGAGGGCGGCAATAGCAACACAACGTCTTGCTGTGGAACGCTTCGCTTTCGCACAACACGAAACCGGAACCGGTGGAAATAGGCCGAAAGTATGCCGTCGACGACACCGGCTCGAGAATGTTGACATCTGTTGGTATAGGGCGACGGGGGCAAAAACAACGCCGCCATACGCCGTGCCGTGGCCCTCGTTGGAAGCGATATTATTTATGGAATAGTTTTTTTACGAGCACGGTAAGAAAATATTCTATAACGAGAATATTTTGGGTAGTGGAAAGTTTGAAAAATTTGAAAATTGCGATTCCTCCTCTCTTTTCTGGTTACATTTAATTTTTTCTGCTTAAAATGCTTCCAAAAGTTGAAGATAATAAAATGGGTGTGTAATTTAAGGCTTATTATTAATCACAAACAACAATCGTTGGAACATAGTAACGCTTCCAGTTAAGAGATTTCCACAAAAATTAGATTACGTCTATAGGAGTTTTATAAGCTCCATTAGACTTCGCTACAATCGATATGCTTTAAGAGCCATTGAGTTACCTCTATATTTGCTCTATCACAATTCGGTCGTGCACTTGAAATTTTACGTTGAAAATTAAACCATTCGCGTAAGGTACAGCGCACAATATCGCAATATGTCGATTTTTTTTCTTTATCACATGCTCACCTCATCGATCAACGAATGCACGCACCCCCACGGGGTGACGATAAAGCCGGCAATCAATAAACGTAATGAACCTCACCAAAGGTATGACGACTACCGCGTTCAGACTGGCAACAAACAAAAGGAACACATTTTTCTAACCTACCCTCGGATGAGTCATACTTTGTTTTTCGCTGGGTACAAACTACAAAGCACATTGAGGCAAGAAGACCGGCGGGACTCTGTCTGCTCCCTCAATGAATGGAAGGAAACGGCTAACCGGTGAGAAAATCGTTTCCACGTGACGGAACACGAAGCACATTGTTGAATGCCTCGTGTGCGCTTTTTTTACATTTCAGGCAAATATGAGTCGATATGCCTGCACATGCTAGCTGTGCGGATAAAATTGATTAAAACATTACAAATTCTTGCTGTTGTAACGACATTTTCATGACCCCATTAAACTTGTTTGGCAAAAAAACATGCAGACACTCCTTCGGCCGGCAAACCACCATCCAGCTATTTAGCATTTTAAATCACCGATCTATTACGAACAAAACAAATATAACCTCCATGCTGCTGCTGCTAGCGATGACGCTTGCCAGGGGCGTGAATTTACATTACAATTCGGAGACACGTAACGAGAAGCGACCAATCGTGCAATGACCAAGCACGCCTCTATCCACCCAGCAGTGACGAGGGCGAATGACCAATAAAAAAATAAAATAAATGTCATTATATCCTCCCATCGTCCCCCGCGCCATGTTCGTGTTACAAAAATTGAAAATAACTCGAAAAAGAAAACAAAACCAGATAAAATCATCCAATATCGATTAGAGAGCGAAATGATTTCCATAACCCATAGCGCACCGAACGAAGCAGCTTTGACGGAAGGCCCGGAAGAACTGAATCGTAATTACCTCGTGCTGTTCGTACTCAAAGCGTTCTGTTTCGGTATGGTCGGAGAATGGATTTCGAATGCGTCTCATCCAAACGCCTTGGTGGAAACTTGCGAGGGCGGAGAACAGTGCGAAGGCAGGCGACAAAACTAAAGGTGAAAGCTTACGTCATATCCCGCGCCTAATCCGAGGATTAGTCACGGTCTTCGGACGGACGGACTTAGACGGGGAGATGGGGACGCAATAAAGTAATAAAACTATCGTTCGTTTCCTCCGGAACTACACTGTGCCTGTCCGTTTTGGGATGCTCTTAGGACCGAAAGGTTGTGTCTGGCCTCCGTTACGGCTGGAGGATGTACATTACAAAATGAATGTTAATGTTTTATGGATTAGACGACACTGAACCTACCGGGAATGGATACATCATTTAGTGTTGGATATTTTTAAATTTTTACGAGTTTTAGTCCCTAAAACAAGCCTCGTAATATCTTAAAGAATTGGAGTTTTTAAAAAAATAAACTTGTCTATAGATTGCTGATCAATAAACAAGACAATTTTCACTACAAATGAATACGAATTTCCTACAAAAGCAACGATTTATTATTAAATCAAACGAAACCCCTTTCATTATACCAAATTAAAATTCTTCCACGTGATGCTCACATACCACAGGCACGGGCAACAATGATATTCTATCTTGATTGCACCGTTTCGTGAGAAGCATTTTTGCCAACCCGCACGCTCTAGTGTCGAAAGCCAACGCGTGCATCTCGATTTCATTATAAAATCGTCACGTTCCCCGCGTCGGACGTTGTCGCTTTCGTCGTCCGCGCCGTAGAGATGGTAATGACTTCCGCCGACCACTCCATGCCCGGTTGGCATCCCCATAAGTCACTCTCCTTAAGCCATCAAGCCCCTCCTACCCAACCCAACGATGGGACAATTGTTGTCGCTGACGATCGTCAAAAAAGTGTCTCAATTGAGACATCTCCAGTTTCCAGTTGAACGAGTACATCACATCATCGGGTCTCGCTTTGCGTTCGCTGCAAAATTTTCTAGTCATCGTTGGCGTGTAGACCGGGAAAAACGGTGCTCTATTGGCGCTGGTTTGGAGATAAAAGGAGTATCATCATCGACCATCATCAGCAGCAGCAGCAGCCGATGATGACGTTATGTCACGCTTCCAAAGTGCTTCCGCTGCTCGCCCAAACCAACGCAGCGGCGAGCTGATGGTGCTGGTACAACCTACGACTACCGTCAATCATTTCACTGCTCACGACAGCGTGAGGTTAAGTTCAATCTTCAGCGCACCGAACATGTCTGCAAAGCCGCGCGGGGTTCGTGGTCGTGGCCGGGTAATGGGGTGTAGTTACTCCATCAGCGCGTGTTTTTCGAAGCGCCGCTTGGTGGTCAAATTGGCCCGGCTTGTTTGTCATCGATACGGGCAACCGTGACCGTGAACCTTTCACTATCGTTTCCATCACAACCCGGGGCAGGCGCGCGTTGTGCTTTGTGCGCCGAACGGAGTGAACCCTTTGGGGCCACAACATAATTGGTTGTGGTCATCGAACGGCACCGGGAGATAACCGGACTTAATTGGTGGGAGGAACGGAAAGTAAATACCTCGGTAAATACCTTGCTGCGACCGGTAAGTGCACCAAGCATGCCTTTTCAATTACACTCCATTTTTCATTTCTAATAATCGTTGTGTTTCCGTAGCGAAACACCCTAATGGGTTGATACCATACCACTTTCTACCATACCCCAATAAAGCTTCACAACAAAAAAAAACTTCATCCACTGAAGGGTTAAGCTCGGGCCAGATGAAATGGCTCTTCCATGCTTGCACGTATAAAGACTCAACAGCGAAAGAGCAATCAACAAACACCCAGCATCTAGCGATGAGTGATGTCAGCTGGCTGCCACCGGGTGTACGGTCGTCGGAATTGGTATTAAGTGGGTTCACACTTTGCTCCAATTTTGCTTCCCGACGTGCCGACGTTTACGACGCCATGCGCGATGAGGCGCCAGGGCGCGCGCGCGCGGATAATGGGCGCCAGGCCGGGCCAGGCCAGCATCCAGTGGGAAATTGTGTGTAATTTCGTTATGGTTGCACACGGACACACGGCATGAATTTATGCTCGGACGTGTGCAATGTCGCGGTCGCGCCGCATTGTAGAGATATATGACAATCGGTATGGATGCAAGGAACAAACAGCAGTTTGATCGTTTGAAGGTTTCGGAGATGTTTGGACAGTATATGTTCCTTCCATGCCATGATAGGAGTACTAAAACTAGTGGAAGTATAGCGAATATAAGCCACATTGTCATGCTGGTCTTCACACTCCTGATCCAGAGCCTCATGCCAACCTAGACCGTCTCCTACTAGCAAGGCGTTACTATTCGATTGCAGTAGTACATCGAAAAGAGAGAACAAGAGATGAGATCAAAGAAATAATTCCAAGAAAAAGATTGTCATAAATCAGATTTACACAGGCATCGATTCAGACAGTATGCCCATCTTCTTTGACGTAAAGGTTGACATAGGTGATCAAGCCTGCAAGCTTACGGCAAACCAAACCTGACCTAACGCTGAGCTGGGTGTGGAATGTCTACACTGGTTGGACATTAACCAGGCCGACGAAATGTTGCTTTGATATCTGCCAGAAATGTAAGAAATTCTACGTACGAGGCGTGCGTCTTTTACGTTAAAAAGAAGTTGATTTCTCTGCTGCACACTGCCGTTGCGACTTCTCTTCGTGCGCTCAAACAACCTCATCCCAGGGAGAACATGATACGATGCGCATCTTTGTGTTCATGTGTTCTACACGCCTGGGACCGAAAAACGCGACCGTTGACAGCATTTGCAATCCAAGAACAGCTGGCGCGCAGTGAAACACCAGAACAACATTGGAGAAGGTGTCGCCAACTCGGAAGGTTTCACTTTTACATTATTTTTTCCGACACATTTGCATTTTGCATGCAAAAAAAAGCGCCCATAAGACACACACAGTCGAGTACCTGTTACGGGACAGGAAATTAACTTAATGATGAATATTCCGGCAAAAAAAATAATAAAAACAAACCCAAGAAAGTGCAGCATGGCTGGAAAGATCGCCCACTCCCTCTAAGGAGTGGTTCGAGTGTAAACAAAACCATTCGACCACAATTTCGAGCGGATGGCTTTCGACCGCGATTTCGGCAGGTGCCGTGCCGGCGATGTTGGGTTTCCCGGATGTTTGAAAGGAAAACACGCACACACACTTTTGGGAGGGCGGCAATAGCAACACAACGTCTTGCTGTGGAACGCTTCGCTTTCGCACAACACGAAACCGGAACCGGTGGAAATAGGCCGAAAGTATGCCGTCGACGACACCGGCTCGAGAATGTTGACATCTGTTGGTATAGGGCGACGGGGGCAAAAACAACGCCGCCATACGCCGTGCCGTGGCCCTCGTTGGAAGCGATATTATTTATGGAATAGTTTTTTTACGAGCACGGTAAGAAAATATTCTATAACGAGAATATTTTGGGTAGTGGAAAGTTTGAAAAATTTGAAAATTGCGATTCCTCCTCTCTTTTCTGGTTACATTTAATTTTTTCTGCTTAAAATGCTTCCAAAAGTTGAAGATAATAAAATGGGTGTGTAATTTAAGGCTTATTATTAATCACAAACAACAATCGTTGGAACATAGTAACGCTTCCAGTTAAGAGATTTCCACAAAAATTAGATTACGTCTATAGGAGTTTTATAAGCTCCATTAGACTTCGCTACAATCGATATGCTTTAAGAGCCATTGAGTTACCTCTATATTTGCTCTATCACAATTCGGTCGTGCACTTGAAATTTTACGTTGAAAATTAAACCATTCGCGTAAGGTACAGCGCACAATATCGCAATATGTCGATTTTTTTTCTTTATCACATGCTCACCTCATCGATCAACGAATGCACGCACCCCCACGGGGTGACGATAAAGCCGGCAATCAATAAACGTAATGAACCTCACCAAAGGTATGACGACTACCGCGTTCAGACTGGCAACAAACAAAAGGAACACATTTTTCTAACCTACCCTCGGATGAGTCATACTTTGTTTTTCGCTGGGTACAAACTACAAAGCACATTGAGGCAAGAAGACCGGCGGGACTCTGTCTGCTCCCTCAATGAATGGAAGGAAACGGCTAACCGGTGAGAAAATCGTTTCCACGTGACGGAACACGAAGCACATTGTTGAATGCCTCGTGTGCGCTTTTTTTACATTTCAGGCAAATATGAGTCGATATGCCTGCACATGCTAGCTGTGCGGATAAAATTGATTAAAACATTACAAATTCTTGCTGTTGTAACGACATTTTCATGACCCCATTAAACTTGTTTGGCAAAAAAACATGCAGACACTCCTTCGGCCGGCAAACCACCATCCAGCTATTTAGCATTTTAAATCACCGATCTATTACGAACAAAACAAATATAACCTCCATGCTGCTGCTGCTAGCGATGACGCTTGCCAGGGGCGTGAATTTACATTACAATTCGGAGACACGTAACGAGAAGCGACCAATCGTGCAATGACCAAGCACGCCTCTATCCACCCAGCAGTGACGAGGGCGAATGACCAATAAAAAAATAAAATAAATGTCATTATATCCTCCCATCGTCCCCCGCGCCATGTTCGTGTTACAAAAATTGAAAATAACTCGAAAAAGAAAACAAAACCAGATAAAATCATCCAATATCGATTAGAGAGCGAAATGATTTCCATAACCCATAGCGCACCGAACGAAGCAGCTTTGACGGAAGGCCCGGAAGAACTGAATCGTAATTACCTCGTGCTGTTCGTACTCAAAGCGTTCTGTTTCGGTATGGTCGGAGAATGGATTTCGAATGCGTCTCATCCAAACGCCTTGGTGGAAACTTGCGAGGGCGGAGAACAGTGCGAAGGCAGGCGACAAAACTAAAGGTGAAAGCTTACGTCATATCCCGCGCCTAATCCGAGGATTAGTCACGGTCTTCGGACGGACGGACTTAGACGGGGAGATGGGGACGCAATAAAGTAATAAAACTATCGTTCGTTTCCTCCGGAACTACACTGTGCCTGTCCGTTTTGGGATGCTCTTAGGACCGAAAGGTTGTGTCTGGCCTCCGTTACGGCTGGAGGATGTACATTACAAAATGAATGTTAATGTTTTATGGATTAGACGACACTGAACCTACCGGGAATGGATACATCATTTAGTGTTGGATATTTTTAAATTTTTACGAGTTTTAGTCCCTAAAACAAGCCTCGTAATATCTTAAAGAATTGGAGTTTTTAAAAAAATAAACTTGTCTATAGATTGCTGATCAATAAACAAGACAATTTTCACTACAAATGAATACGAATTTCCTACAAAAGCAACGATTTATTATTAAATCAAACGAAACCCCTTTCATTATACCAAATTAAAATTCTTCCACGTGATGCTCACATACCACAGGCACGGGCAACAATGATATTCTATCTTGATTGCACCGTTTCGTGAGAAGCATTTTTGCCAACCCGCACGCTCTAGTGTCGAAAGCCAACGCGTGCATCTCGATTTCATTATAAAATCGTCACGTTCCCCGCGTCGGACGTTGTCGCTTTCGTCGTCCGCGCCGTAGAGATGGTAATGACTTCCGCCGACCACTCCATGCCCGGTTGGCATCCCCATAAGTCACTCTCCTTAAGCCATCAAGCCCCTCCTACCCAACCCAACGATGGGACAATTGTTGTCGCTGACGATCGTCAAAAAAGTGTCTCAATTGAGACATCTCCAGTTTCCAGTTGAACGAGTACATCACATCATCGGGTCTCGCTTTGCGTTCGCTGCAAAATTTTCTAGTCATCGTTGGCGTGTAGACCGGGAAAAACGGTGCTCTATTGGCGCTGGTTTGGAGATAAAAGGAGTATCATCATCGACCATCATCAGCAGCAGCAGCAGCCGATGATGACGTTATGTCACGCTTCCAAAGTGCTTCCGCTGCTCGCCCAAACCAACGCAGCGGCGAGCTGATGGTGCTGGTACAACCTACGACTACCGTCAATCATTTCACTGCTCACGACAGCGTGAGGTTAAGTTCAATCTTCAGCGCACCGAACATGTCTGCAAAGCCGCGCGGGGTTCGTGGTCGTGGCCGGGTAATGGGGTGTAGTTACTCCATCAGCGCGTGTTTTTCGAAGCGCCGCTTGGTGGTCAAATTGGCCCGGCTTGTTTGTCATCGATACGGGCAACCGTGACCGTGAACCTTTCACTATCGTTTCCATCACAACCCGGGGCAGGCGCGCGTTGTGCTTTGTGCGCCGAACGGAGTGAACCCTTTGGGGCCACAACATAATTGGTTGTGGTCATCGAACGGCACCGGGAGATAACCGGACTTAATTGGTGGGAGGAACGGAAAGTAAATACCTCGGTAAATACCTTGCTGCGACCGGTAAGTGCACCAAGCATGCCTTTTCAATTACACTCCATTTTTCATTTCTAATAATCGTTGTGTTTCCGTAGCGAAACACCCTAATGGGTTGATACCATACCACTTTCTACCATACCCCAATAAAGCTTCACAACAAAAAAAAACTTCATCCACTGAAGGGTTAAGCTCGGGCCAGATGAAATGGCTCTTCCATGCTTGCACGTATAAAGACTCAACAGCGAAAGAGCAATCAACAAACACCCAGCATCTAGCGATGAGTGATGTCAGCTGGCTGCCACCGGGTGTACGGTCGTCGGAATTGGTATTAAGTGGGTTCACACTTTGCTCCAATTTTGCTTCCCGACGTGCCGACGTTTACGACGCCATGCGCGATGAGGCGCCAGGGCGCGCGCGCGCGGATAATGGGCGCCAGGCCGGGCCAGGCCAGCATCCAGTGGGAAATTGTGTGTAATTTCGTTATGGTTGCACACGGACACACGGCATGAATTTATGCTCGGACGTGTGCAATGTCGCGGTCGCGCCGCATTGTAGAGATATATGACAATCGGTATGGATGCAAGGAACAAACAGCAGTTTGATCGTTTGAAGGTTTCGGAGATGTTTGGACAGTATATGTTCCTTCCATGCCATGATAGGAGTACTAAAACTAGTGGAAGTATAGCGAATATAAGCCACATTGTCATGCTGGTCTTCACACTCCTGATCCAGAGCCTCATGCCAACCTAGACCGTCTCCTACTAGCAAGGCGTTACTATTCGATTGCAGTAGTACATCGAAAAGAGAGAACAAGAGATGAGATCAAAGAAATAATTCCAAGAAAAAGATTGTCATAAATCAGATTTACACAGGCATCGATTCAGACAGTATGCCCATCTTCTTTGACGTAAAGGTTGACATAGGTGATCAAGCCTGCAAGCTTACGGCAAACCAAACCTGACCTAACGCTGAGCTGGGTGTGGAATGTCTACACTGGTTGGACATTAACCAGGCCGACGAAATGTTGCTTTGATATCTGCCAGAAATGTAAGAAATTCTAGATCAGTTTGTAGTACCGTAAGGTTAGGTTTAGAGCACATACAATTCAGAATAATGTCATCACCCAGAAAACAGTCATAAAAATCTAGAACCAAAAGATCCACTAAGAAGACAATAATATTGAACGAAGAGAGGATAATAAATGTATTGTAGTTATATTACATAAGCAACGGGACACCCCTATTTCCATTCTGATCTACAGCACGTAAGAAAAGCATAACTTCAATGACCAAACCCACCGGCTGGTGCCGTCCGTCCGGTCAATAGCCCCGACGCCAGAGCGCCCGATACACGTCGGGGCATGCTGCGGCTATAAATAAGTTTCGCATCTACTAGCGATTCGCAGTGGCCGTGCACACTGCAGCTAGTCGCCCCACTGCATCGCACCGATCAAAACGTGCCGGCGCCAATACGCAGCCAACGGCGGCGCTCGAGACACACCACTCGCCGCTCGATCAACTCGATTGATTCTATTCTCCCCAGCCATTCCCGGCTGCAATTCCGGTACACGGCTGCAATTGGTCGGTTGATGCCGAATGGTCTCGCCTTCGAGACCACCTCGGGATGCCGGCGCAAGGGACGGGGGGCAGAATTTATGCTCTCGGTTGGCCTCCTTTCCCAATGTCTCACGACGCGCTCGTGTGCGTCGCCGTGAAGTCGTGATTCATGCTGCCCCACAGGCAAGATTGTAACTAATTCATTCTGCAATTCGTTGCAAGATTTCAATGGCTCTCAAGATGGACGGGCTAACGACTCGTTGAAGTGAGCAGAAGAAAAATGCAACAATCTCCACAAAACACTCGAACGGAATTGATAGCAGACGAGATGAGGTGATTAAGCAACGAAGAAGAACAAAGTAGTGATATTGTTGAACTCGCTGCTCAGTTCGTAAGATACCGGGGGAGGAAAATAAGCTGCGATAATCTGTCTAACTGAAATCATCAATTTTCATTTCCAAGAATTGACCGCTCATGAGTCTGCAACTTCATCAGATGAACACGCTTTTGATGATGATCTTTTCATGGTGATGATGACAGCCGGTCTCATCCGCCACCATCGTTACACTCGTCCCAGGGGGACCAGTCCGGCGTTAAATGAGACTTAATTGTTTCAAGGTGCAGCCGGCGGACAGACAAAGCCCCGTCTCCAATTGCATTGTCCTGTGTTGTGCATATGCGTACCGGGTTTCCGCCATACGATCGTTAAACGCCTCGCTGCTCCACTAGGACCACGAAGAAGGGTGTGTCTGTGTGGGGAGAACCGTGTCGCGCACAAATTAAGATGACACATTGTTTCCCCGGGCAAAAACTAGCCTTCCGCACAAGGCCTTGGACACCTTGCTTTACGCGCTTGTCCACCACCACCACCACAGCGACAAAGGACAAAAAACTGACCACAAATTATTAGCACTCGAATTCAACGTATTCCCTTTGTCGAAGCTGTGCAGTTTATGCCGGTGCCAGCGTGTCTTTATGTGCAGAAAAAAGGGCAACGCGGTTTGGAAAACAGAGCATTCGAAAACGACCCCGGATAGCTTTGTTCAAGGTTTCGTTTGCACAATGCGTCTGTTCGCGTTCGTCGAGGCTGCTGGTTGCAACTGCGCACACTACGCTCGAACGTGACCGTGGCCCTTTCCCAACAGAACGGCCCTAGTTGAGGCGTGCTCAAACCTCTGTGCAACACAAGTGAAAAATTGTTTGCAAAAACGCATCCAATATTTACCAAGAAAGCGTGCAAGGTGGTCGCAACAAGACGCGGGGTTATCGCTTTAAGTTTTGTTTTTCACTCCACCGGTGGAGTTCTTTTTAACCTCACACACACACGCACACACGCCAGCTCGAGAGCAGGTGCGCCCGGTCGTCTTCACACGCAACACACAGCACACATTTTCTTCGCCGTGGAAAACTCGCACGCCGCCGCTGGGTGAGAGAAAATGGATTCCTTTCACTCACTTTCGCTTGACGATTTTCCACGAGTTCACGACCTGGAGCGGAGGGGCGGAAACCGCCTGTGGCAGCATCGTTCGGAGTGGAAATCCGTGTCGACGATGCTGTTTTCGTTGCTTCCCTCTGTTTGTCAACCCGGTGACACTTCGGGCCGGAAAAGAAACCGCTGAAAAACGCTTGAAGAAACGTTGTCCACCACCACTGACACTGGTAGCTGCCTGGGTGTGGGGTGACGCGAAAGTATCGATGGAATTTTCATCACCTTGTCAAGATGGCTTTACGGTGAGCCGTTTCTTGACGCAGAGAGGTGAACTACGGATCCAGTAGCACTCGGCTGCGAAGAGAATGAAAATTGTATTCTTTTTCGTTTCGGTTGGGGTGGTCTGTGTTGTTCCGTTCGACACACTTTGTCCCCACAGTCGGTCACTTCGGGATGCTTTTTTAATCTGCTCTGGCAGCTCGTTTAGAACCGCAGTACATTATCCCGCAGAACGCACCCGGCACCCCGTCTTTCGATTATATCTTCGCCGCTCATTCGAAGAAATGTTTCGTTTTGAATTCCTCAAGGGGTGGACATTTTAATTTCACGCATGAATGTTTATTACTCACTGGGTTTGCGTTTTTTCCGTTATATCGGAGCATATTTTAAACCTTTCACTGTTCAATATGTAATATAATAGAAGGTTGATGCTATTCATAAAGGTTAAAATATGTTTTTTAATTAAAAAAAATAGTTTGAATTTATCTTGTAAATATGTTTCGTTCATATAAAATAACGAAAATATCTCAATCTTGTACTGATTGTCCAAGGGTTAATCGATAGTTCGTCGCACTCGCTTTCAGCGCGCCGTTCGGGCTAAATTTAAATTTCGTTCCCTCGTGAAGCAGCTTGCGAGTGCTCTCAGGTGAATTTATGCTACCATTCTCCCCTCTCGCCCGGAAACCCGTTGACAGAGGCGGCCACAGCCCCCCAAACGCGAATGTCACGTGGGTGTAAATCCCACCCGTCGCAGGTCGCGGAAAAGCGACTCGCTTACAAACGTGTTCAAAGGAATCCACCGGCAGTAGCGCGAGCCGGTGGTAACGAGAACTTCGACCGATAATGCCTCCCTACCGCCTGCACCATGATTGCGCCGATGGCCCCCGAAACCCGACCGGTTTCGGTCGGATTGCCATCTTCGCTCCCTTCGGTCGCGGCCACCCGGCCACCGTTTTAAAAGGGTCACGCACACTTTACTTCTGGCGGGTTCTCTTTTACTCAGCCGCGCACCCTCTTCGAAGGTGGAAAGAAAGCGTACGAGAAAAGGAATTTATTGGCGGTAGAAATTGCCCCGGCAGTAGTATTAAACGGGAAGATGATCGTCGCATCGAATGGGGGGAGGAAATCACACTCCGTTCAGGAGGAAATGGGAGCAAGTGAGAGTTGTTTCAGCGAGCCGGCTAAAGCTGGTTGGTCGCACGAGTTCACACCAAAACGTTGCTGGTAAATGTGGCTGTTGTTGGCCCCATTGACGGTGACTCATAGTAGACAACCTCATGACTATGAGAAATAACGCCCAAAACGTATTTCTACAGTTCTTAACGCGCGCTTATTCGTCGTAACATGCAAGAGCAAATAGCCAACAACATGTCCAGCGATGCTCTGTCGAAACCAAAAGCAACCTCTGTCGAAACCAAAAAAAGGAATTGCAGAAAAAAGTAAGAAAACAACAAATATGGTGATTTCCGAGTAGAGGAACAACTTGACAAATGTTCAAAAAAATCCAAAAATATATCACAATCCTTATCCTAGTGGACGTAAGTCCAAATAGGATCTGTTTTATTGGTAAAGTTAGGCATGGATTTTGGGCCAGC
>KZ067975.1:515865-527959 GCA_002091845.1 Anopheles cracens
CTATTAGGGGTGGCCCGACGGCACACTCTTTGAAGTGAGTATTTGGAACGGCAAAAACAAAAACCGTTCTAAACACGAACCGCAAGAACCGATAAGAACCTTCACTTGAGATTGGAGCGGGCCAGGGAAGGGGCAGCCAAAAACACTTACCCTCGGGTGATGGTAGCTTTCCATCGATTCCGTCACGATGGTGATGTTGCGCTTGTTTATGATGTTTTAATCCTTCCGATGGCGGCAAGACCGCCGCCACCAGCAGCAGCAACAGTGGTAATGCTGTCGATAGTACACGAACGAGTGGAGCCATTCCCGCACGCTTATGTTTGGAGACGGACGCTCGGGCAAGTGCGGTGAAAATATCACAGGTATTGGATGGGCGTTTCGGAAAATCGGTGCTAAGGTCACCGGTCGCTTGTGCCGGATTCGCTTGGGCAGCGGACGACACACAAACACCTCATGGGACGGTTGGCCACACCGGTTCACGCACACACCGTCCCTCTCCTTGGAGGGTCCTCACGCCGAGATTGACCGCGCGTTTCTTTTAATAAACTGTCGCGCGGACTAACTTGTTCACGTGCCAACCGCTGTCCCACTACATGGCGCCCTCTGCCACCTGATCTGATGGCCGCCACCGTGATCCCGGAGATTCCGCTCGCGATCCGCACACACACACACGCGCACACCCACCCGAGAACACTCGACTCGCGCGGCGTCCGGTTGCAGCACGACTGACACACAGAGGATGAGCGTCACCCACGACCGCTGGATATCGGACGCTACGCCCGGTCCGCCAGCACGCCAACACGCGACTCGGGTGCGCGGCTCGTCGTCGGGCCCTTTGTGAGTAGCGCGCGACCTACACCGAGACCCGGGTCCTCGCCACAGTCGCTGCGCTTTGTCTGCCGCCGAACGCAAAACCCCGTCCCAGAACGGAGCCGACTTCGGCGAAGAGTGCCGAAGACGTGCGTCTCGTTCTTGGAAGCTGTCTCGGGTGAATCGTGCCCCCCACAGCTGGCCAACATGTGCCAACATCGTCGCTCGCCGGCAAGAACGAGGGTCGGGTTGGAGCATGTGCCGGGAGATAAGGAAAAAAAGGAGTGTAACATCCCAACGCACAGATCAGGCTGTTGGTGAGAATCTTGTTTGCGGGTAGCGCGCGTTGTTGCAAAAATCTGTCTGCTGCCCATGTTGGATGCACGAATGCGTGTGAATGAACGCTCGGCCTGTACCTTCCACGTGTTTTTTTGTGCCACATGATCTAGCAAGTGATGCTGCCGGGCACATGTTGGTAGATCTGTGTTTTACTTCTTCACTTGTATCGTGTACCAACCTCACCAACGCGCACTTGCTGCTGCTGCCGCTGCTGTTTCCATACCGGGCCAAAACAGGCCGTCCAAACATGGGCCGGATGCTGCCGAAGCGGCCATAAAGCGCTCAGAGAGGCACTCCTTGCGTGAATGGCTATGGGCTGTTGGAAAATTGTGCGATTTGATCTTTCTAATACCTTTGAAGGCTTACGCGTTAAACGCTAAGGGAGAAGATGCTGAAAAAAGGTCGTATCTAAGCTAATTATGGAATGGATTATTATAAATCAGAAATCAGAACGAAGGTATAAATTATTCTCCAATGAACTAACCATGACTCAGACTGAATCAGAGTTGAAATTACTAATGATAACTAGCGGAAAGTACGAATATGTTATGAGACATCATTCAACGAAATTCAACGAAATACAAATTAGTTGTCGTAGCGAAAAATTAGTGTTTTTCATATAAATATCTTACATGTTTGATCCGCCGCAGGTAGTTTTGGCATAAAACGTCTCCAACCCGAAGCCCTCGAACAAAAGCTTGCACATAAATTGATTTAGTATCGGGATTCGAATTTGAATGCGGCTGCCAATTCGATCAATTCGTCCCGGTACGATTTTAATGTCCCATAAACCGCACTGCTGGTGCATTAACGAAGACACCACGGCATCATATGATACCGATACAGAGAAGAAGAAACCCTCTCCCATACGAAGCTACTTTTCGAAGTCAATAAACCTGTCTGCAGTGCCCGTCTACCGCAGCAAACCTTAGTACAAAACTACTCCAGTGATTCCTTAAAATGCACGAACTTGCGGCACGTCGTCTGCACACCAACGCACACATACACAAACACAGCCAGGAAGTACAGGAAGTGCAGTGCAAAGATGCAATCAATCGCGAAACCAACCAACGGCGGTGTGTCTCGCCCGCGGTGGATGGGGCTTGGATGGTGGATGGGTGCTTTCTTTCCACACTGGGCCGGTTGTTGGCTTCCTAACCTTGACTGGAGGTTCCTGTACCGGCGCGTATATCCTGTCCGTTGTGCTGCATGCAACCAACCGACCGACCGACCGACCAACCGACCTCCCCCAAAGCCAGTCAATTGAGCGACGTTAGTTCTTTGTTCAATTTCCGGACTTTATGAGCAAGGAGCAACGGGTGAGTGTGTGTGTTTTGGGATATCCTTTTTTCGGGTCTCTGTCAGGAGTTCAATGCTACCGGCGTGCGCAATACGTTCGGATAGGTCAGTCCGTTCTTTGTCCCACTGGGAAACCAGCGTGGCCCGTCCAACAGGCTGCCGCGACGGACGAACGGAAGCTTGATTATGGCACTTCGGATGCATTGGCGGTTGCGTTTGCGAGCTTGATTCATTTCGGATGTAATTCGTGGGTTCGTTTGATGCGGTGTCATAAAATTGGGTGGAAACTGACCCTTATTACTGCCAGAGTCGCGTCGCTGGTAGCGGACTTTCCCGGTACGGGGTCGAAGATACGAGCCAACCGCGACACAATGACACCCATACCGCCGGAAAGGCGAATGAACTCGATCGTTTGCGGTAGGTTAGGATTCGGTGGAACGCAAATAGAGAAAGAGTGGTTTCGGTGTACTTGGCTCGTTGGTTGAACTACAGACCAGGTTCCTGGTAGTTCAACAAAGAGGTATTCATCAAGAGCATGACCTTGTCACCGTTTTCAATGAATGATAATAACATCATGTCAGCCAGAGTCATGTCTGCACGCGTTTGTAGAACTCGTCTATAGTAGACATTATAAGGGACAAATTGAAAAATATACTCAAGTAATGACAATAGGTTTGACACAAAAACATACAGAATGAGGAATGTCCTACTACTAAATATAAAACATACCAAAGAATGTGAACAATACGTCCAGACCGTCACTACGATAGATGAATAATGCATATATTGTTCAACCAACGAGGAAGTGGGATATTTTCACACGCAGGAGCAATCGTTCTCGTGTCAGATTGAATACTCACATTGACGGAGTTGTATCGACTACGCCGATGTTGATGTTGAGAGAGTCAAATTAAGTCGATATAATGATTCAACACTCGTCCGCATAACTCCTCCATCCCGCGACCATTTCATAGATTGTTTTCATTACTAAAGTTAGGCAATAAGAAAATACTTCAGTGCACTACACACCGGTGCCGCCTTCAGATTCCCCTAGTCATTGTAAAAAATGTCGGTTTTTTTTATTTCGAACAGAGTCAGATCTTTGGATTTCGTTAATAAGGCATTTGAATCAAACCGCAAGTTACTACTGAATGCCTACCGCCAACATCACAACAGCACGTGCCAAAATTGACAAATTTAAAGCAAACTTTCGGGTATCTCAATTGAAGTCACGTTTCGGATGCATTCCATAGCTATTTGTTTGCTAAATACTGACGATTTGTTAATTGTTTCCAAACATTTTGGTATCCGTATCGCTTTTCTTTGTCATCAAGTGCGTACCTTCATACATTTTTATTTTCTTTCTATGATACCAGTTCCTCAAATGAAACATGATTTATAATAATGTGTTTTTTAATGACTAGATAGGAGATTCCTTCTTTATTCGATGCTTTGTCACAAATTTCC
Source organism: Anopheles cracens (assembly GCA_002091845.1). Taxonomy (NCBI): domain Eukaryota; kingdom Metazoa; phylum Arthropoda; class Insecta; order Diptera; family Culicidae; genus Anopheles; species Anopheles cracens. The sequence goes on from KZ067975.1 coordinate 519,781, forward strand.
TTACATGACTACCAAACTTACATACAACAAAAAATTGCTTCCCTATAACAGTCTAAAATTGTTCGAGGACGGATTGTTGCCTACAGCGGGCTATAAATATGCAGTCTACTTTTGAATAAACTCTATCGATGGCTAGGCAATCCCGCTTCCTTCTCAAATCACGCGAGCATACATCGGTTACTCATCAAAACAGATAAAATACAATGCCCGCAATACTGCTCGTCTGAGATATGGTTCGTTAGGACGCACGTGCAGAACGTGCTCCCGGCAATGAGTTCGCTATCGTCTCGCGCCAATTTCCGACAAATTCAACTTCGCTTTCAACGCTGCCACATTGGTCCCAGCGGGTAGTTTCCCGGAAATGGTGGCGCCGGCACCAAACGGCATTCCGTCCGCGGCGGGTTTGGCCGGTTTCACCTTGAAACCAGTGCCGGTTCCGGTGACCGGTGTCGTCGGCAGTAATCGCGCGGGTGCCCCCGGGGTAACGCGTGGCAACGGTCGGGGAATCGCGATCGGTTTCGGTGTCGCAGGTTTCGGTTGCGTGTCCTCTTCCTCCACGTCCGGGAGTCGTTCGATCGAATCGAAGTCGCTGATCGTGTACTGACGCGGCAGCTTCGGCAGCTGCCGTGCGGATGGTCTCTCGTCGCTCTTCGAGCGGTGGCTCTGGAACGTATGCATTCGGTCGGTCTGCTTCAGCTCCTGCAGTACCGAGCCAAAGACTCTACCTCGCGGGACTGCAGGCTCTGCCTCCGGTGTACTCGCTTGGCTCGGTTTGTGCGTTTCCGCTGTGACGAGCGGATGTTCGGAGGATGTGGCACTTTCCACACTGCAGGAGCGCTCCTGCAGCATGCGCATCCGGAACGCCTCGTGCGTATCGACCACGCTCGCTTTGTGCAGGAACGGCGAGTCGATCAACTTGTTGGCGATCGTCACCTTCCCGTCTTTGCTGATGTTCACGTTGATAAAACACTGCGGTTGTTTCGCGTCCGGAATGGGAGGCGGAGGCGGTATCGGGGGCCGGCGCACCTCGTTAGCGCCTTTCCGTGTACCTCCGGCCATCGTGGTCGGGGCGACAACTGCCGTCGGTGAGGCCGGTGGCACGACGATGTGGCCGTACTTCCGCTCGCGGAACCGCTTCAGCACGACGCGCAGTTGCGCCATCACCAGCGCGCGTTTCGCAATTAGCAGCATGAGGCTAAGTATCAGCAGAATGCCACCGATCGTCATCGCTGGCACGAAGACCTTCAGGAGCAGTTCGTGCATGTTGCTCGCCACCCGTCCCGCCGGTCCGCTGTCAATCGAACCACCGTCGCCCGGCTCATCACAGAACGGGGGCGCAAAGCCCGGATGACAGTGGCAGTGTCCCTCGCTGTTGCACACTCCATTGCCGCTGCAGTTACCGGGACACTCGTCACCGATGTCTTGCTCCTCCTGCAGGCGACTGATCGCCATGCACCGTTGCTGGAAGCACATGCGTCCCGATCCGCACTTGGTGCCATCGGGCACGAGACCTGGATTCACCACGTCCAGCCCCAGATCGACGATGACCGCATTGCAAACCGTCGTCCGAACTGTTCCCCGTGGTCCGTAGCGCTGGAACTTGGTTGCCGTTCGCCTCGCGTACGCCTCAACGCCGTACTCGAGCTTCTCGCTTTGGTGCGTGCAGTGCAACAACCCACACTGCACGTCGTGGCCACCGCAGTGCAAATACTTGTCCGTCGCTAGATCGTTACCACAGTTCCCGAACACTGTTCCGTTCACATTGGACTCAAAGCACACATCCGGTCCGACACGCGCCGTCGAGCCCCACAGCAGCTGACATTGGCTGTCGCGAGTGTTACACTTGCCCCGATAGCAGTAGGCTTCGCCGCCCTTGCAAGGACTCGTATCGCGAAGGTACACATCCCGCGGACAGAGTTCGCTCCGCCCATCACAGTACTCGGGAAGATCGCATTCCCCGCGTGCTCCACGACAAACGCTTCCCGCCTGCTTCGGTTGACAGGTGTCGAGATCGCAGCAGGCCCCAGTGGCACAGGTTGCGTTCGGACGCAGCTGACAGGTGCGTGCATCACAGCAACTATTATCACAGCCGTCTCGCCGCCCACAGTCACATTGTTCACCCGGCTCCAGCAGCCCGTTCCCGCACACCGCACGCACCAACAACCGGGACGGTTTATTCCTCAGGCAGGCGCCCAACCCCTGCCCGAGCGAGTGCCTCAGATCGTCCACACTGCAGGCACTCCAGCGGTTCGGGATGTCGGTGGAGTCGCGCAGTTTTGCCTCCATGATGCACGGCCCCGGCCCGGGACACCGCGAGCCACCGCACTCCTCCGAGTCGTGATCGATGTTGAAGTTATGACCGAGCTCGTGTGCGATCGTCGTCGCTAGCGGCGGCACGACGAAGTTCTCCACCACGGCGATACCGCCCGACCCGGCCGTGCTGCACATGGAGCCCAGCTCGGCCTTCCCGATCACACCGTCCGGAAAGCGAACCGCCGTCAGCAGGTGCGCGTTGTCGTTGGGGATCTGCCGGAGCAGCTGGTCGCGCCGGTACGCCAGGAAGCTGGTCAGCGTCTGCTTCGAGTCGGTCGAGATGACGATGTTGTCGCGCGTGTTCCACAGCACGACCCCGACCAGCAGGATGTAGATGTTGAGCGGCCGGTACAGCTCGTTCAGGATGTTCACCACCGACAGGCAGTGCTGGTGGACGCGCTGCACGTTCGAGCTGAACTTCAGGAACAGGGTCCGATCGACGACCAGCACCAGCTCGACGAACAGTGAGTCCGCGTTCTCCCGGTAGCCGGTGGAGAACGCGGTTTTGTTACTTGCCCCGGTGGCCGGTCCGTCCACCGGCGACAGCTCGTTGTCCAGCGTGTCGCGCTTGAAGCGCCTCCGATACAGCAGGTGCGTGTTGTTGTGGTACTCGATGAGGTAGGTTTCGTTGCGCTCGTAGATCACACCGTCGATCGCACCGTTGCAGGTGGATATGGCAACCCGGGAGCCGGGTCGGTCGCGTACGGTGCCCTCGTAGTGGCACAGTTCCACCGCGTCCCGGTCCAGCCGCTCGACGATGTCCTTCCCGTCCGGCGTTTGATGCACGAAGCTGTATCCACCCGGGATGATGTTTTCGTTCAAGGTCAGATCCAGAGTCATCGTGTCGCCGTGCATGCCGTACTGGATGGTAAGTCGCTCCCGATGAGTTCCTCGTCGGTTAAGCAGCTGTCCGCGCCCGTCCTGATCATCGTCATCGTCCAGCGATGACGACCGAAGCGCTCGTTTCGTCCGAGGGCAGTGATATGTTGGGAAAATCCGGCCGTGCAGCTCGAAGTTTTCACCCGACCATCCTATTGCCGAGAGGAGAAAAGAGAAAGAAAAACGGGGAAAATTACCATCGGATTCCGCAGAACTTGCACTAAGGACATTTACATGTACGGGGTTTCCCACCGCACCAGCGATATCCGCACCGGACGGTGGCATGCAACAGGTGAAGCCCGGACAAAGAGAGCAAGGCTCGACCCAACGCCACAGGCCGGGGCCTCGACATTGATTTTACGCGCCACCAACTCCAATGTCGAATGCTCACCACGTGCAACTCGGCGGTGAGCGCACTTGCTGCACGCGCTGAACCGAAACCCGAGCAAACTCCCGGCCGTCGCTGTCTGTTGCTGTCCGTTTGAGAATCTTTGCGCGAGCGGAAGAGAATACGTGAGAATATGAGTGAATCACATTTCGGCGAGCCGTGCGAAGTGCACACCGCGCGGAATGCACAACGTCAACGGACGCGAGCGAGAGAACAAAGCTTAGCAGCGTTGGGTCCACTGGCGCTGCCCCCGGGAGGGTGTGTATAAATAATCGAAACCAAACGGAAGCACCCAAGACGACGGGCGCGTCTCGTGAGCAGCACGGACGAGACGGGAGCGGGAATCGCCGGAGAAACCGGAATCTTTGGTGAATCATCACGCGCGCGGCTTTGTCGTGTCTGCCTCAGCGTACGCCACTGGAGAGCACCCGAGCGGCAGTGGATATTAGGATTTTGCTCATGCTCATGTTGGAATGAGATGCATTTGCTTTCTTCTCAGAAAAAATGCGAGTCTGAGCGTGTCGGCGTGGTTTATTCCAATAACGCTTCTTATTCATCGCGATCTTCATCTCCGGACGGCGGATGCGCTATGATGTCACTCACTAGTGAGACTTCTTTTCCACCATAGAAAACCTCTAAAAGTCTAACCGGAACCATTCGTCTAAAACGTTTTATAACTGTACGGGCGGAAACCGGGCGAATAACTGTCTAAACTCAAGGGAGCTGAAAGTCACCGAAAGGAAACCGAAAGTCCGCGTGATTCACCGACTTACCTTCCGCGGGTCGGCGATCGTTTCCGATCGTTTCCAAGCGCTGCAGATGTAAGGCACCACGTTTGTCTATCACAGCCGCCACTATCACAGTGTGGCACAGTACCAACGCCAGCGGCACGATGAGTAACGACGGAAATATTCTGCACTCCAGATATCCCCTCGATCGGACATTCACTCCTGCGAAGCACGGCAGCCGCATGGTGCTGTCGAGTGGTTCTCAAGTGCTCGGTTCACTAGCAGTACTCTAGCAGCTGCAAGTTTAACCGCTTACAGGCAACTCGCGGTAAGGATATGTTTCGGTTAAAATGGATCACGTACGCAAACCGCACTTCCTGGCACAACTGGATCCCGATCGTGGAATTCGACAAACACGTGGTTCGTTTTTGCTACTGACGGTTGCACTCGGTTTCGCTTTATTTCTGCCGTCCGATAGTGGGAGCTTTGAACCGCAATCTCACACAGGCAACACAGGTGATATCACATTTGTTAACGCACAAAACTTAACAACACACTCTCGCACACTCTCATCTATCACTGCTGCTGCTTCACGCCGGAAATGCCACTATCAAAGGCAAAAAATTTTGGGTCCCGAAGAGAAAGAAAAACGGGGAAAATTACCATCGGATTCCGCAGAACTTGCAATAAGGACATTTACATGTACGGGGTTTCCCACCGCACCAGCGATATCCGCACCGGACGGTGGCATGCAACAGGTGAAGCCCGGACAAAGAGAGCAAGGCTCGACCCAACGCCACAGGCCGGGGCCTCGACATTGATTTTACGCGCCACCAACTCCAATGTCGAATGCTCACCACGTGCAACTCGGCGGTGAGCGCACTTGCTGCACGCGCTGAACCGAAACCCGAGCAAACTCCCGGCCGTCGCTGTCTGTTGCTGTCCGTTTGCGAATCTTTGGCGCGAGCGGAAGCGAATACGTGAGAATATGAGTGAATCACATTTCGGCGAGCCGTGCGAAGTACACACCGCGCGGAATGCACAACGTCAACGGACGCGAGCGAGAGAACAAAGCTTAGCAGCGTTGGGTCCACTGGCGCTGCCCCCGGGAGGGTGTGTATAAATAATCGAAACCAAACGGAAGCACCCAAGACGACGGGCGCGTCTCGTGAGCAGCACGGACGAGACGGGAGCGGGAATCGCCGGAGAAACCGGAATCTTTGGTGAATCATCAAGCGCGCGGCTTTGTCGTGTCTGCCGCAGCGTACGCCTCTGGAGAGCACCCGAGCGGCAGTGGATATTAGGATTTTGCTCATTCTCATGTTTGAATGAGATGCATTTGCTTTCTTCTCAGAAAAAAAAACGCAAGTCTGAGCGTGTCGGCGTGGTTAATTCCAATAACGCTGCTTATTCATCGCGATCTTCAACTCCGGACGGCGGATCCGCTATGATATCACTCACTAGTGAGACTTCTTTTCCACCATTGAAAACCTCTAAAAGTCTAACCGGAACCATTCGTCTAAAACGTTTTATAACTGTACGGGCGGAAACCGGGCGAATAACTGTCTAAACTCAAGGGAGCTGAAAGTCACCGAAAGGAAACCGAAAGTCCGCGTGATTCACCGACTTACCTTCCGCGGGTCGGCGATCGTTTCCGATCGTTTCCAAGCGCTGCAGATGTAAGGCACCACGTTTGTCTATCACAGCCGCCACTATCACAGTGTGGCACAGTACCAACGCCAGCGGCACGATGAGTAACGACGGAAATATTCTGCACTCCAGATATCCCCTCGATCGGACATTCACTCCTGCGAAGCACGGCAGCCGCATGGTGCTGTCGAGTGGTTCTCAAGTGCTCGGTTCACTAGCAGTACTCTAGCAGCTGCAAGTTTAACCGCTTACAGGCAACTCGCGGTAAGGATATGTTTCGGTTAAAATGGATCACGTACGCAAACCGCACTTCCTGGCACAACTGGATCCCGATCGTGGAATTCGACAAACACGTGGTTCGTTTTTGCTACTGACGGTTGCACTCGGTTTCGCTTTATTTCTGCCGTCCGATAGTGGGAGCTTTGAACCGCAATCTCACACAGGCAACACAGGTGATATCACATTTGTTAACGCACAAAACTTAACAACACACTCTCGCACACTCTCATCTATCACTGCTGCTGCTTCACGCCGGAAATGCCACTATCAAAGGCAAAAAATTTTGGGTCCCGAAAAAAGGACGTCGTTCCAGGCAGATCAAGGCAGGCGCTGATGGGCGGTTCACCGTGCACAATCAAAACTTCACACTGCACGAAAACTGAGATGTGGACTGCTGAGTGGCGCACCGAATATAAAAAGAGGCTCGTTTCGATGGTTTACGCGTACGTGCCTGTGTTACTGCTGCCGTTTTGTTACTGCCGGAGCCACCACCAGCGGGTACGGAGCCGCGAATGCATGTCGACGCGTCCAACGCGCTGAACGGACCGTATGTTTCTGGCACCGAGCGCGAACTCCAGCGTCGATCTGTATCGGCAAACGGAAGCACATGGATTTGGTGGGCAACTCCAGCTAACCCCAAAAAACCCGATCCCAATGTGGGTCGCTTTGGGGAGGGAGGGAAGGCGAGGGTGTCCAATGTTGGTACCGGTCTGGTGAATGATTTTATCAAACAGTATGCATGAACGGATCAGGTGAGCCCGGCGCGCTCGGTGGATTTGAATAATTCCGGTCGCCACCGGCGTGCTTTCGATGAGTAAGCACTCCGGGCGGTTTTCCTCGGTGTGTGAATTGTTTGAAGAGCTGTTGCGAGATACGCGGGAAAGATATCTTTCTCTTGAAATGAAGCACCTTTTGACATTAGCCAGAGCGCTGCCGCTACTTCGCAAAGGAAAGGTTGAGTGCATCCAATGTTTCTAGAGAACACGAAATCTGAAGAGTTATTGCAAATGCCTTCTTCTGAGGATCCAGATAATCTAAAAAAGGAAATACAATGTTTTTGTTTCGTCAAGAAGCAAACGATCATCACACACGTCCATTTAGTGCTTATAACACCTATACGGTGTTGATTTGGTAAAGTTTTTTGCTCGCCCTCATTATTAGCGATTAGTTAGTGACTACTGGAACAAAATTTGCATTAATTTGACACTCAAAAATAGGAACGCGACAACAATAATATTGAAGAAACGCAGTGGCGTGACTCGATTCCAAATTTTCAAGCCAGTGAAAACGGGTTCTGCTGTTAATTTGTAATCAACTCTTGCTGTCCTTGAAACACAATTATCAGTTCTACTCTCAATTAAGGCTTGGTTGTTTATGCACTGAGTGCTTCATTGTATCAACATTATGCAACAAATCGCGTTCCTGTGGATTGACGTGTTGCTAAAAGTTCGCATCTGATTTATTCCATTCCATGTGCGCTCATAGTTATTACTACACACCGTTCGATTACATTGTAATGGAAGCAAGATTGAAAGACAAAGAATCGGTTCTGTGCATTCGCACAATCCTCTCTTCCTAGTAATAGTACAGCTGCATGAGAACAAGGAACATGCATTCATTTAAGCAAGTTGATTGAAATGATGACTATGGATTAGTGATAGTATGAAGAAACAGGAAAGGATTACATTGAATTGACAGCTCTATTGTCTCCAGATCAATAGCGCCATCCTGCTATTAGTAAGCAAATGTGCTGACAGATCGGCCCTATCAGCTGTCTGAATGGGATATTTCTAGTACAGCGAATACTTAGCTAATCACATTTTTTTAATAACTTCACTGAAAATAATCATATACAAAACTCGCCCATTTTGTCCACGTCCGGAGCCACCATGCATCGGGTTTGCCTACGAAACTGGTTTCCCGCGAACGAGGCGATACATCC
>KZ067975.1:538615-551217 GCA_002091845.1 Anopheles cracens
CATTTAACACTGTGTCCCTGGAAATCACAACGGAGAGATCGATTATTCCTTTTCACTAGGACGCCTGAAAAAGACACTGAACGCCAGAGACACAACCCGCCTAAGACGAAAACGGAACCCTACACTGTTGCGCTTGTACGAGAGCCGAGAATCGAGAGCTATAGAGCCTGGCCTGTCCTTCGCCGTGCTTGAGCGGGCCGGTCGTGGAACCGAGAAGTTCGAGATGATAATGAACGAGTGCGACACTTGAATGTCGCACGTCCCGCGGTCAGTGTCAGGAATCGAATGAAATGCCGTGTCAGAGGACCGTGGGGTTCTTAAATACGACGAGGTGCCGTGGCGTTCACAGTAATCACAGTAGCACTTGAGGGAGCACCCCCAAACATAAACATACACGGAAGACGGGCTTGAGAAAACCAATAACTTGGTATTGGCCACAGTTGTTTAAACATGCGCTGTTAGTATCAATAAGCTGGACGGGCAGGACGGCGTACACTTGAGCATTCCTTTTCGAGTCACTCTTTGTCACACTTACACTGCACGAGTCGTCTTCCCAAAGCTAAAGGGTACTAAATTTGATCTAAACTACACAGACTGCATCTCATTTTCAGAACCTTTTTGAGATGTTTCGGTTGTTCGCTTAGACCTACTATACAATACACTGTTCAGAGCACACTCGCACTACAATAGCACCACATCTCTGCAGCTCACTAGCACCATTCAATCTTCCCTTTGTTGTCGTTCACGATCAACCCGTTTAAAGTGATCTTTTGTAAGCTACTTTCTCTCCGGCCCCAACATCCCCCTACCACTTACACTCAGCGTTCCCAGAGCGTTACGCCTGGTGCACCATACGCATCCTCGCGTCGTCTACAACCGCGCGCAGGAATAAAGGTTCAGCAACGTGAGCGGACTAAACACGACTAAGCTCGGGGCGGATAGTGCGCATCCATTTAATCCACCATAAAGCGACACCTTCACATTGAGTAAAACATTCTTATCGATCCCGTACACCGGCTGTGGAACGGTTTCCTGCTCAATGTCCGGCATTGCGGGGGAAGCCAACGCCCGGTACGCGACGGAGTGACCGTGAAACCCGAGTGTCCTAACATGTCGATCGAGTGCAGCGATAAGTTTAAGGAAGAATGGGGAGCAGATTGCGTTAGCTGATACAATGCTTATTGTGTATATTATTGTAAGTGGATTATAAAGATTACAATCAGCGTGATAACTGGATTCTCAAGCCGGTGCTTCAACATTCATAACATAGATATCAAGATCAAGAATAGAAGCACCCTAAGCAGGATTTCACAAAAAGATGACTGAGTTCTTATCGTTTTTGTAGTAGCATGGAAAACATCAAACACTATGACGATGTATTTATTATATTTTAAATAAATTCCGCAAACTTATCACCCCCTCTACGCGTATAACAAACGGAAGCGCACGATCAGAACACACGTGCGTACAGCACGGCGTCTCGGCTGGAAAACATTATCATCGATCAGACGGTTTATTTGATTGCTTTGGCACCTCGCCGCTACGATGTCGCGTATGATCCAACCAGCCAAGTGCGTTAGCAGCGTTTTAATTAGGTGCTTGTTTTCTTTGGCCACGTTGCTCACGTTGCTCGCACAGGCCTCAACCGTTGTACCATTCAACCTCACGGAGAAGATGTCATCGGTCACCGTGAAGGTTCCGGTACCGCTGCGGATAGTTTACCGGAAACGACTTCCAGTTAGCATTCTCGCTCGTAGCGAAAGTCAAGTTCATCCATTTGATAAACAAGAATTTCGACCGTGTCCGAACGAACGGAGGGGATTTGCATACTGCTCTATTGAGATAGACCGTGTGATTTGTTCTTACCACCACTGTCACCACATGCCCGTGCTTCATGTTTATTTGCATAAGTGCCGCGAAAGGTTCGGACGGCTGGGTTGGGTTGCAAATCCAGTTTGTAATCTCCAGTTTGTAAATCTAAATAATCTCCAGCTAAAGGATGCCCGGAGCGTACACAAACAATCAACTCTTTTGCTCTTTCCATCTATCAATCTCAAGAATGAGAAGGACATGCATGGGTTCAACCGTAAGTTACAGTTTCACATTTATAATAGACAAGTAGTGATGCAGGAAAAAAACTACTACAAAACGGAACGAACGATAACACGTTTTGTAGAGCATAAATAAAAAGGCCTGATGGCTGGCGCGTACGTCGATAGTTTTGTTTTGTTCTCGTTTCAGTCTTACATTCATTCATCAACACCACATAGAGCAGCTCAACACTACGGCAATGGTGATAGTGAATGGTTTCTACGCTTCACTTGAAACTGTTTTTAGTGTGAGTTCCGGAAACAACGCTGTGAAGGAGTAGATAACAGCAGTGATATAATCATGAAGCACTCCTCTCGAAGCAAATTTTCCATGAGGCGGCGAATAAATCCTGCGTGGATCACAAAACTTCGCACTAATTAACCATGATTTTACAGCACTTTAAGAGAAATATTCTCCTGAAAACACGCTTTAGTATTTTAGATTGTCCAGGCGGCAAACTTTATCTTAAAGACATGACAAATGAAACATTCATAACATGTTATTGAATAGCATTTTGCATACTTTTAGGCTGATTCAGAGTATTTACACGAAAAGCTGTGCAAAGTGCACTATGCAAACGTTTTATTAACGCTATATTTGCTTTATTCAAATCTCATCTTATCATCTATCGAGATTGAAAAGCAAGACTTTGAAAGTTGCCTAAAATCTCAATACGATCTTTGAGCTCATGAATTTCTCACTATCAAACGCTGCAACAATGTCCAGTTGCAAAGTGATCTTGCACAGTTGTTTCTTTGAAATCGTATAAAAATCGCCCACCCGCCCGTTGTCGTCCGTCTTCGCTGATAGCCAACACGTGCCGTATGATTCAATAGTGGATGGTTAAACAAAACAACATTGGCACCATTATTATTTGTGCACTCTGCGCCATCGCACCACTTGAACCGAAAAAAAACTAATCTCTCCCAACTAATGCTACCTCACACACGAACCGCGACCGCGTGGAGCAATCGAGAACCAATGTCGGCAGCTCAATGTTGCGAGGTTGTCTTGTTCCGCAACGGCCCTGCTCGCGCCTTTGGCAGCATGATGCGCGTTTTCCATTGTGTTGCCGGTCACTTCCGGTTTGGCGATCGATTTTCTCCCGGGCTGTGATGATCAATGATCGCACCAACACGCAGGCGTTTTCAGCACAAGATCAAGCTAATATGGAGTTTAATACACGAGGGGGCATTATATCGAAACGTTGATGGGTTGATAGATTGCCCCGTGAAGTTAACTATTTGTTTACATCAGGCATCAACAGTCTTTATCGCACTCTCGGGCACAGTTTACGGTGGATAATTACCATTGTTGAAACATTTTGATCACTTTTTTTCTGAAATGAAACACTTGATCACCGAAACGGGGGTTTCGTTTTTTTTAATTGAAACACACTTAACGTTAACGTCGAAACAATGTGATCTTCTGGTTAATCACAACCCCTAGAACTTGATCTTGCTGCAAGCTTCGTCGGCTCGCTCCGGGGTGTGTCCGCTAATTCCGATCGCTGGAGCAGCACTGGCCTCGCCGGCAACTGCTCTCGGCCAATGTAGGCTGCGTTCGGTAATCGCTCGCCCGTTGGAATCTTGGTGCACATGCAAATTTGATGCATTCCCGCCGGGGGCGGGCAACCGTTGCAAATGGAGGTGCCTAATCTACTTATCAGAACCACCGCCCGGAGGAAGGGGAAAGTAGCAGCCTGCCGGTGGCACTGCGTCGGTGTCTGCGGGAAAGGGAAAACAGCTTTTTACACCGACTCCGGCGTCTGGCCGAACCGGGCGAACGAGCGGCATCATCAGCGGCATAAACACACGAATGCTCGCCGGTTCCGGTGGAAAATGAAGCATTCCCCGTTTCCCGCCGCTCCCTCCAACGAGTTGTTCGTTCCTGGGGAGGTGGAAAGTTTCAGGTAGATTGCTGATGAACGATTATTAAGAACAAGCACGTGCATGCCACCGCGTGGAAAAATGATCATATTTTTAGCGTGACCTTTGCGGACTTGGATGTGATTGCAGATAAAAACGTCAAACAATTTGTATTGCCACATGTAAATGTAACCGGCGGTTATTTGTCTACCCAAAAAACAACTACATCTCCGGGTATACATACATGCATAACGCTGCCTTCACACCGTTACCGATCAATCCGGTGGGAGTAAATGTACGTGGAAGGGATAGCGCCTGCCCTACTTAGTAACTGTGTTTACACGAGCCTCCAGAAGCCTGCGCTATGCATTTTGTTACACTCTCCTGAAAACGCTAAAGCTTGTTGTTTGCGTCGACACTAAATATGTAGCGCTATTTGCTTGTAGATAGTGTTTATTTTACATTCATTTTTAACTTCCTGCTACACGATATGGCACCATCGAACGAAATCTTAAAATTTGCACTCGACCAAGAAGTTGAAGACAATTCGAAAAAGTTTGTTTCGGCAATAACCGTACACAATCGAGGTTCTGGGTGGTTCTTGTACCATAGGTAGGGAATAGGGTTGTGGGTTCGGAGATCGCAGTGATCGTGCGTGACCATGCGTGTGTTTGAGATGCTGCGTTGCGTAGACGTTGCGTGGCTATCCACGGGTTTACAGGTATACTGGAATATGAGGGATCAAAAATGTTTGAAATGTTCACGCACACCCAGTTCGATATTCTAATATTTCCTGTCACTGATATGATCCACTGGCTGGGTAGTAAGATTTACGTTGCAGAACATGAATTATCTTCAATTGACAATGAGTTGGTGTAGCTGTTGAAGTTGGGTACTCATTTTGGCAAAATAGCACAAACAATGTTACAGGCAGGCCAATGTTTCGATGGAACGCTCTGGTTTGCCACAATCTAAACTTAGCTATTAAAAACTTATCATATCGCTTACTGCCGATCTCTCACACTAGTTCCTTCTGCTAGTAGCCTCGACCAGCAAGTACACAACCTCGGCTTCGAAAGAGTACATCGCTTATCTTCCCTTCATCCTGCCGACAGTTTCCCGACCATTTACTATCTAGTATGGCGCAGCCCTCTTACTCGTACGTCAGCAATTAAAACTCCTGCTCTACTACCATCAGTCGCTTGCCTTACTGTGCCACGTGATAGCGTTTGCTTTTTACGGGCTTTGTACATACCCGCAGGCGCCCTTCAATCGATCGCGAATGCCGGCTAATGAGACCCGGCACTCATCGCATTATCGGTAACGCGTCTTGCGAAATAACCGTGCCCGCCCAGCCCTGGATGCATTAGAAACGCATCAAACACTCGACCCGGTAGGGCTGCGAGGGTATTTGACTTGCGATCGGCCAAACGCGATGATGCGTTTGCGTGCACTACCGCCAATGAAAGCGTAATTTATCATGCTACAGACAACCGCAGACAGGCGGCGTGTGGTTGTGCGGCCCGTTCTTTCCCGTTTGCCAGGGGTTGTTTCAATGCAAATGCATTCGGTCTCAAGTTTCCAGACGGATGGAACCGGTTAGCGGGTTTAAAGCGCACGAAGTGGGAAAGTAATGGCGAAGAAGTACCGCGGAGCGGTGTAGAATTCCCGTATGAATGGATTTTTATATGACGTAATTACAAAGCTGAAAGTTGGAGTGTAAAAATACCGCAAAACTTGACCTAAAACTGGTTATTATAAGCGATTCGACCAGATTTCGGTCACGGCAATAATTAAATGTTGGGTCTGCATACACGTAAGCTTCCTGTGCTTCCTGGGTACTAAAAATGGCTATACATATTATACAATGAGCTCTGAACAATAGTTGAAATATGGTTTGCCAATCCAGAAGTAGTTCATAGTACACACCACTGTTTTGTCCCACCACTTTTGATCCCATCGTTCTTCGTATTTTTCTTATGTTATTGGCAGCTGTGTCAAACATCTAGTTTGACACATGCGATGAGGATTGCAAACGCTTAAAACTTGCTTGCAGACCCAATAGATAGATGAACTGAACAGAAAGATCTCGTTAGTTATTGCCATAACATTCCTACGCTAATCATTCGGTACGGTATGGGTGAACAATTTGCAAGCCAAATTCGCTAATTAAAAGCTTGTTAGGAATAGACACATATCTTAATTGAATGGAAGGAATTGATTTGAAGTATTTTACTTCTCGGTGATTCTGAAACTATGATTACATCGTCCTGTCAACGTTGGGGTCCAATATAAAAACCAGTAACGAAACGAGAATCAACGCCAGGACCACTTGTCTGAGATGAACACTGCAACGAGTAATGTAAAGTTTGTTGGCTAGTTGGCTACAGTTACACAAAAAAACAGCAAATGCTATAAGCTATTTACAGTCAAGATCTTCCCTGAAATCCTTTCCTCATAACAAACAAATCCTGTTAATTTCTATTGCCGGTGGTGTTAATTCCCACCCACTGAAGACTCACACTCATAATTGAAGTGATCCACGGTAGTTAAGAGGCCATAAATTGCCCCAATAAAAAATAATCCCCCGCACACACACACACACTCCCGCGGGCGCTCCTCCGTTGCGGCGTTCGTGGGAGCCTTTTTATGGCCGGCGGCCGGTAGGTGACAAACGTCAGCTGTACAGACTGCAAATGAAGGAAAATTGTTACCTCATTACCTCGTTAAGCAGACGCGGGTTCTTCGCCGCGGACCGGCCAAAACCCGCGCTCAATTGGTGCGTGCCGGCGACGGACTGTGCGTGACTCCTGCCGGCCTGTCTGCCGTAATGGGCGTTAGTACTTACTTCCGAGCGCGGCGACGAACTGGTTGCGCTTCGTCGTCGAGCCCTGTCCCTCCGGGATCGGATCGTACAGCATGGGGTTGGTGGCCCCGGGCGCGTTGCTACTCATGTTGGCTCAGTTATTCCTGTTCCGTGAGAAAAAGAGGTAAAGAAATTCTATAATCGTTATTCGTTGTTCAAGATCACACCATTCGACAGCGCAGGGAAGAACGAGCCCCCTGTAGAGCTTTGTTTTTCTTCTCCCACCCCATGCCTGTGTGAGTATGTGTGTGCAATAGTAACACTAAGTGAAAACTCAATATTTAAACACCCGAGCACACATCATTACGCTTCGATGCGTTCGCTGGAATTGCCCCACCGGACTGTGAAACGTGCTGCACGCGGCACGAACGCGCGTCCCCGTATTGCACGATGCACCATTTACCCATTAATTCACGGCATCCAGCTAGGGACGCGAAAAACTAAGCAAACAACGGACATATCCGCACTTGAAGTTCCGATCGGTTTCCATTATCGCGCACGATTGTTTTGAATGGCCGGGTTGTGCTAAGTAATGAGTCTTGAAATGGGTGATATTTGTTGGGAGTCAATTGGTTTATCGATTTTTTTTTGTAACTAAACATACTATATTAGATTTAGGACAATTTTCTCCATTGGTACTCAAATTTAAGCTAATATATAAGTCTTGTTAACCAATCTTGTCAACGAGAGTCATCACTTATTTCAAACATGATTGAACGACACCCTCTATATATCTAATTTCCTTCGAGAGGTGATGATGTACACCAAACTGTTATTTATGACATCACATTCTCAACACACCATTAAAGCCAAGCCCACCGACCAAGTGCACACCCAAGTCAACAACAACACCTCAACCGCAATTCGATAGCAGTTGCATTAGAAAAACAAAAAAAGAAAAACCACCACCCTCACGGAAACAAAAAAACCGGCCGTCTCAGCGTGACGCGTGCGTGCGGCAAACCCAACACAAATGGTTTTCCTCAAACCTGAGGCTGCGGGAAATCGAAGCTGATCCGTGGCGAACCTATCGCGCGGATCATTCGTCAACCGACCGTCGTTTGTCCTTGGTGTGACCTTCAGCATGGTGAACAAATTTCGACCACCAGCCGGTCAACGCAACCCTGCCGTCCGTGTGCCGTTCGTAACGAACAGACGCCTAAATTCGCGGTTTGGGGTGCGCGTTTGGGGTTTCGCTAAGGACACTGCCTGCATTTTGTGCAGTACAGTGCTTCCGCTTTCGGTTTCGTTCGGTCACACCACTGGGACGGCCACTGGGCCGTTTATCAGTAGCGGTGGGATTGCAATTATTGTTAATTTAATGATGATGGTTTGTTGATGGAATGATGGGACCTTTGGCGCCGAACGGTAGCTGACGAGCTGGCGCGACAGTGGTGCCCTTGAAGTGGAAAGCGCTGGCGTTGTTGTCGCATTTTGTTTTATTATCCCTCTAGGATGGCATGATGCATTTCAGTTTGTAAGCACAAAGTCAGTTCGAAGAAATGAACTAGGCGAAGTCCAAGCCAGGGCCGTCCCGCCACTGACGGCCGCCATACAGACTGCAAATGAAGGAAAATTGTTACCTCATTACCTCGTTAAGCAGACGCGGGTTCTTCGCCGCGGACCGGCCAAAAACCCGCGCTCAATTGGTGCGTGCCGGCGACGGACTGTGCGTGACTCCTGCCGGCCTGTCTGCCGTAATGGGCGTTAGTACTTACTTCCGAGCGCGGCGACGAACTGGTTGCGCTTCGTCGTCGAGCCCTGTCCCTCCGGGATCGGATCGTACAGCATGGGGTTGGTGGCCCCGGGCGCGTTGCTACTCATGTTGGCTCAGTTATTCCTGTTCCGTGAGAAAAAGAGGTAAAGAAATTCTATAATCGTTATTCGTTGTTCAAGATCACACCATTCGACAGCGCAGGGAAGAACGAGCCCCCTGTAGAGCTTTGTTTTTCTTCTCCCACCCCATGCCTGTGTGAGTATGTGTGTGCAATAGTAACACTAAGTGAAAACTCAATATTTAAACACCCGAGCACACATCATTACGCTTCGATGCGTTCGCTGGAATTGCCCCACCGGACTGTGAAACGTGCTGCACGCGGCACGAACGCGCGTCCCCGTATTGCACGATGCACCATTTACCCATTAATTCCAGCTAGGGACGCGAAAAACTAAGCAAACAACGGACATATCCGCACTTGAAGTTCCGATCGGTTTCCATTATCGGGCACGATTGTTTTGGATGGCCGGGTTGTGCTAAGTAATGAGTCTTGAAATGGGTGATATTTGTTGGGAGTCAATTAGTTTATCGATTTTTTTTTGTAACTAAACATACTATATTAGATTTAGGACAATTTTCTCCATTGGTACTCAAATTTAAGCTAATATATAAGTCTTGTTAACCAATCTTGTCAACGAGAGTCATCACTTATTTCAAACATGATTGAACGACACCCTCTATATATCTAATTTCCTTCGAGAGGTGATGATGTACACCAAACTGTTATTTATGACATCACATTCTCAACACACCATTAAAGCCAAGCCCACCGACCAAGTGCACACCCAAGTCAACAACAACACCTCAACCGCAATTCGATAGCAGTTGCATTAGAAAAACAAAAAAAGAAAAACCACCACCCTCACGGAAACAAAAAAACCGGCCGTCTCAGCGTGACGCGTGCGTGCGGCAAACCCAACACAAATGGTTTTCCTCAAACCTGAGGGGAATGGACAATGTTATCTTCCTACGCTCTACTTCGCAGATAAGACGAAATGATCAATTACATGTGTCGAGGCCTGAGGTAGCCCCAAAAGAATGACCGTGATTACTTAATTCTTGTCCCGCAATCAGTTATTCTTCTCCTTCGGTCCCTCTCATCTCTCACTCTCCTGCGCCGATTCGTGAAGGTCAACGTGCCAGCGGGATGGATCTGGATCGTCTATTTTCACACCTTGCGGACGGGCTGGCAGCAGTGAGCGCACCCAATTGTACACATTTTGCAAGCGGTTGGCTGCCGGAACGACTTAATCAGTTGCGATCGTTAATTGGTAACTCGTGGTCCACGATTAAATGTTCTCATTCCTTTCGATCGAACCCAATTGAGATGGTTCGCATTTGGCGTAACTTGTCTTCATTTGCGTGCGGCAAGTGTCTGTACCCGTGGTGAGACCTCGATCGAGAACCGATCAAATGAGACTGTCTCGTAAAGCAGACAGCCATCACGTATTGTCCCGCCAAGAACAGACCATATGGAGAATCGTTTCATTATACCGACATATGGTTTTTTGTGAGATACGGAGAAACGAAACCCTTTTTCTGGCTCATTTATCTTACTGGAGCTGCTCTCGCCTATCACTATACTATCGAGATAACACAAGTGTCATTGTTGAAGGCCACGCGGCAGTACTTTTTGGGAGTTAACCGGCTGCAAACGAAAGCGAAATGTTTGGGACGGAAAACAAGTATGGCGATTAGCAAACATACAAACATAATGCGTGGACATAAACACACGGTCCCTCTAAAAAAACAGCCACCCTCTGTTGGTGTGGTGTTATACAAATTTTCGTGTCACATCATTGCCAGCCCCATTTGACGATCGTTCGGTGATCGTAAAATTTCACACGCGGAACTTATTGTAATAATAATGAGGAAGATATTGTGAAACAATTCAAAATTTGAGAAACTTCTTAAAATGAATTAAAAAAAAAACCTGCTAGTGCGTAAATGCATTCCTACAGGTTACTATCGCAATCCACACACACGCATACACATGTACAACAGGTCACACGGGTCCTTTTCATTGAACCTTCACAGTCCCGGCTTTACATAAAACACGGTCACCAACCAGCAGACACCGAACGGTTTGAACTCGTGCGTACGCTTGTCGTTCGATTCCGGCTGTACATGCGCAGATCCAGCCGTGCTCCACAATTCCCCTTTTTTCGCACTCTCTTGCATGGGGAAAATTTTTGGGATTCGTTTCCAAACACCCCCCCGGTCCAAGGCGACCGATGACTTTCACTTGTTATTGCTGTTAGACACGTCATGTGGCTTCAGAACACCGTCATCCCAATCGTAGTCCGTATTATGCTGCTATCAGGCTGCACCATACACTCCAATCGAAGATGTTTGCTTTGACCACCCTTAGTTCGTCGCCGTTCTTCCGGCAGTTTGATTTGGCCGGCAATCTGTTATCGGCCCGGCTCGGTATGCTCATGCCACATCTATCAACTGTCACCGATAGTGCTTCTGGGCGGGCGATCGGTTCGGACACGATGGTAGAGAATTGCGTCTTGTCACTACTATCACCTTCACATTGTTGGGTATGGCATGCGCGAACATTAAACCAACAGTCGGAGCGGGGCGTTTTAACATAAAATAAACACGCTGCTAACAAGGCCACTGCAACGGTGTTGCATAATAGGCGCACGTTCAATTACCGTCGAGTTCCGGCCGATTCTACGTTGATTCACTCGGTGACGTTATCGATTGGTCGCTACGTGATGAGTCGAATTCGTTCCGTTCCGACAGCAGTCTGGCTCACTTTGAACCGTATACTTCCGGACTTCAAAACACTTCGCAGTACCGGTGAATCCCGGTGCCAGGGAACCGGTTAACCTCACGTCCAGCGTATCGTGCAGCAAGCTAAACACTAACCCCGACGCTGGTTCCCTCCCAAAATGATCGATTTTCACACCGCACCGAAGGAAGCGCACTTTCTACGGAGAGCCGATTTTCGGTACAGCGCTCCCGTACGGCGGTGCCCTTATCGTCGGTTCGCTGTAGTCCTTGGTGGATCCCACGCAGAAACCATGAGTGGGAGACCGGCAACATACATAAGAACAGCATGGCTCTCGCGGCGTCAAGTGGAAGACGCTCTCTCCAGCAGCTGAGCATAAACGCCACGTGACGTCAGAAGACCTATGCTAGCTCTCAGTGTTTTGCTCCGCTTCTCGATCTCTCTCGTTATGATGTTCTCCCCACTCTAGCCGCGTATATATGCTCTGAAAAGTATTATGGAGGGGAAAACTAGCATAAGGATCCCGTTCGAACTGATGTTGCTTTCCTTTTCTCGCTTTCTCAGTAAGCCATGCGTTGCTTGTGTGAGAAAGTATGAGACTCACGTGTGGACGTATGCTCTGAATCGCCCACTGACGAACAAAACTCGGCCCTTCTATAGTAAAAACAAGCAGCTTCTAACCGAAAGAGCAAGAATGAGGTTCGAGCGGCAGGAGGGCTGAAGGAAACACGCATTCTAACTGAAGACGGTGATGATAAATGGAAGGCATTACTGCTCAACATACGCATGCTTCCGGTTTAGCCTGAACCACGTGCTGTTGGTAAATGCATTCGTCGGCGATGTAAGTCGGCAACCCGACTTGGGCAAGGCAATACCAGACACAATACATGTATTGGGCTATTTCAGAATGAATAGGAAATATTTCGTCATTTTCCTGTTCGAATGATGGTACAGGAAGATGAGTTATTACGAAATCGTAGCAGGGTATGACACTAAGGTGACTTGAAGATCTTTATACATGAAATCAAGTAACGTATTGAAAATGTCCTAAACGTGCCATATATAGGACATTAAGTTGTACATTAAGTCCAACTTACCTCATACATTGAATGAAGCCTCATACATTAAGTTGTTTGAACGAGGCTTCATCAAACTTAAAGGTTTTATTTCTAGGGTTAAAGTAGTACCAACTGATCAGTACTCTGTTGAGCAAGGGAACAAATGAAACAAAAAATGCTGTTCTATAAATTCCACAGA
>KZ067975.1:565955-580736 GCA_002091845.1 Anopheles cracens
TGACTTGATGGCATCACGGAATACCTGCAGTACCCGGTCCACACGCTCACTGGTCGCGTTCTGTCCCATCAGTCCGATGCGGAACACTTGTCCGGCGGTTGGTCCAAGTCCGCCGCTGATCTCCACCAGGTACGTCTTCATCGCGTACTGGGACACTTGTAGCCAGTCGACGCCCTGTGGAACGCGAATGGTCGTGACGGTGGCTAGACGGTCCTGCTCTTGCGCGTACAGTTCTAGACCCATGCCGAGCAAACCATCGTACAGCCGCTTAGCACAGTCCTGGTGACGCGCGATGATGGACGGAATGGATTCCGCGCAAGCAAGAGCGATCGCTTCCCGTAGACCGTACAGAAGGGTGGAAGAAATCGTGTGGTGGTAGCTGTGGATGGGAATGTTCAGTTAATATAGTGTCTTTTCAATAGGTTGTAAAATAGTACATGGAGTAATAGTACATTTCGAAATTGTTAGTGACACGACAAGACCAGTTTCAAATCCCAATTGTTACGTCAAATAGCTATGGCTATATTTTTCACAGATCGCAGAATGCCAACAATTGCAACTCTAAACCTGCATAGCCCTATGAATCTTTGAAGGCAGTCTGGCGTTTTTTTTTTGCTTCGGCTCGCCATGCCAGCTGATAACAAAAATAATGCAATAAATGAACGGCATCCATTGTGCTATCTTATAGATAATTCTATGAAGCTCTAAGAGTACGCAAACTTATCGGAGAGGACAGAACTTCACTTACATGCGTGGTCGTCCAAAGCAACCCCAGTAGTCACCGACCAGGGCCATATCCCAGTAGTACACTTTCACCTTCGTCTGGCGTCGCTTGTACCGCTCGCTGTTCGTATCCCCAGCCAGCCGCCCAGAATCCGAGAAACGAAATACACACACGCACACGACAAAGCAAACATAAGAAAAATCATTAAACTAACATGCCGGGCGATTGTGCGCGCGCGCCTTGATGATAACACCAATTACGCTGCGTCACACAAAAAGGTACAGATCGCTTACACGGCACGATGGTTGAAGGAAATCGGCGTTATGCCCGGCGGCGCTCCGAGTACCTTCTGCGAGCCGGTATAAACGGCATCAATCTCCCAGCGGTCCATATGGAAGGGCGCACCGCCCAGCGATGCGACCGTGTCGACGATCAGCAGACAATCGTGCGCCCGGCAAAGTGCTCCAACGCCCTCCAGACCCTGGAGCACCCCGGTGGAAGAATCACCCTGCGTGAGGAACAGCACCGACGGGCGGTGAGTTTCGATGGCACGCTTGATCTCCGCCAACGTAAGCGCACTGCCCGAGGAGGCTCGCACCATATGCACGTCGGCCCCGTACCTGGACGCCATATCAGCCGCCCGGTCACCCCAGTGACCCGTGTGGCCGATCAGCACCACGTCACCGTCCTCGAGCAGATTGCACAGTGTCGCCTCCATGCCCCCATGCCCGGAGGCACTGAGACAGAAGGTGGCCGCATTGTTCGTCTGGAACAGGTACCGCATGCCGGCCTTAATGTCGTCCATGATTTTCAACGTCTCTGGATGCAGATGGCCCAGTATCGGGCGGCTCATTGCCTCCAGCACGCGCGGATGCGCATTGGAGGGTCCCGGGCCCATAAGCAGCTTGTCGGGCACTACCAGCGGCTCCCGCAGCACCTCCGGCGCATTAACGCGATACTCCATGGTGCGCTTCCGAACGAACTAACTATTTCTCACGACTACGCTACACCGACACTTTCACTAATGGACGACCGGACGTGGTCTATACGAGCGCTGTGCGAAACCACGGCGACTAAGCTGACTCCAGCCTCTGCAGACCGGTTTTTATAAGCTTATAATGCAAACGGAACGGAAAACTTATCGCGCACCCCAACGTCTGTGGTGTGGTTTGCTTGCGTACGATTGTTTCACAGCTGGCGCTGGCGGAGAGCGCGAGAAAAGCTACGGCGCGAGACGGTACGAAACGTGTTATCAGCTGTACAACTCCCGCTGCGTGCGTATCTCGCGAGAGCATAGGAAAACAACACCTCAACATCTCACGGGAGACACTTTCATGCTCCGTCATTACGTCGTGTGTCGCGTAGTTATTTGTCGGTGTGCGCGTAGTCTACGTAAACGCCGGCTACAAACAACCACTGCGTTACGGATTAATGCTTTGGATGGTGCAATCTATGCACAGATTGTCCATCTGTTTGTCAAGCTGTATGCGATCTTGAAACAATTTTTGCGTTTCGACGTAAAAATCTTGGAACTTTTGAACGCGGCTAGAAATGGCAAATGGATCTCAGAACAGCGATCTGTCTTATCGGACGTAGGAAGGTTATTTTCTAACGTCCACCAGGCAAGTCAGTCTGCTGACGATGGTTCTACAGAAAAAGAGAGGTCGTTGAATCTTCCCGGTCTAGTCACTCCATATGCGCAGGATGTGGTTTCTGTGGTCGATAGTTGTTTGGATAGGTCATGGTTGGGATGAAATGGAAAAACTAGCCAGCTGGGCGCGTTGTTTATCATATACTTTATTCATATCTATGTTTTTTGGCAGTTCTATTCTCACATTTGTATAGTTTAGAGCTCTGGCTCATAAAATAGCATTCCTATCAATATGATGTTCAATATTTCAGATTATGAATCTAGTCTTGACATCCCTGACGGAGAATAAAGTTCGGGTCTTTATCTTGGCCTCACAATTCGTCGTTACGAACCACTCCAGCATCGATCTGCACTGCTGGTCGTTCGCCTTGCCAGCCAACGAACGATTGGAGCCGTTCAAATTGAGCAACTCTGGGCCGCACAGCTGTTGCTACAGTCTTCCAAAGAATGGTGCAAAATGTGACAAGTAAGTAATACCACGAACCAGTATTGATTTTTGGGTAAATAATCAATCAAACCGTTTACCCTTTACAGCCCGAAAGGCACCGTAGTAACGATGCTAAATAACATCTCCATGCGTAAAGGAAAGATAAAGCCGAACGTCAGTTTCAATCACTACCTAACGATCTACCAGCGCCGCGAGAACGGAAGCGACTTCTCCGCCCCGATCTACCTGAATAAACCGGTTGCCCGGAAGTCGGTCAGCGTGCCGCACACATCCGGTCCTGCCGACGGTTGGCGACACCATCCGCTCTCACTGTCGATCGTCTCGCACCAGGGCCAACAGTACGTGTCCATCTACGACGATCCGTGTCCGTCGTACGCGATCGAAAACCGAACTGATTTCAACATTTACGTCGCCCAATCGGACACGGTCCAGCCGAACAAGTCGGCAACGGCCGTTCCGGAAACGGTCGAGAGCAATTTCGTCTGGTTCCAGACGGTCGGCTCCCGGCAGACCGTGTTCTACACGCCGCCCTCGCTCGACGAACACTTTCCCGAGCCGCAGGAATCGGATCTGGCGTTAATCTTCGCGTGCGTTAGTGCTAGCGCGATCCGGTGGTCGCACCCAGTGAAGATCGACGAGGAGAAGAGCATTTTTCTCAACATTCCCCTGTACGGTGACCTGAAGCCCTGCGTGAGGAACAGCACCGACGGGCGGTGAGTTTCGATGGCACGCTTGATCTCCGCCAACGTAAGCGCACTGCCCGAGGAGGCTCGCACCATATGCACGTCGGCCCCGTACCTGGACGCCATATCAGCCGCCCGGTCACCCCAGTGACCCGTGTGGCCGATCAGCACCACGTCACCGTCCTCGAGCAGATTGCACAGTGTCGCCTCCATGCCCCCATGCCCGGAGGCACTGAGACAGAAGGTGGCCGCATTGTTCGTCTGGAACAGGTACCGCATGCCGGCCTTAATGTCGTCCATGATTTTCAACGTCTCTGGATGCAGATGGCCCAGTATCGGGCGGCTCATTGCCTCCAGCACGCGCGGATGCGCATTGGAGGGTCCCGGGCCCATAAGCAGCTTGTCGGGCACTACCAGCGGCTCCCGCAGCACCTCCGGCGCATTAACGCGATACTCCATGGTGCGCTTCCGAACGAACTAACTATTTCTCACGACTACGCTACACCGACACTTTCACTAATGGACGACCGGACGTGGTCTATACGAGCGCTGTGCGAAACCACGGCGACTAAGCTGACTCCAGCCTCTGCAGACCGGTTTTTATAAGCTTATAATGCAAACGGAACGGAAAACTTATCGCGCACCCCAACGTCTGTGGTGTGGTTTGCTTGCGTACGATTGTTTCACAGCTGGCGCTGGCGGAGAGCGCGAGAAAAGCTACGGCGCGAGACGGTACGAAACGTGTTATCAGCTGTACAACTCCCGCTGCGTGCGTATCTCGCGAGAGCATAGGAAAACAACACCTCAACATCTCACGGGAGACACTTTCATGCTCCGTCATTACGTCGTGTGTCGCGTAGTTATTTGTCGGTGTGCGCGTAGTCTACGTAAACGCCGGCTACAAACAACCACTGCGTTACGGATTAATGCTTTGGATGGTGCAATCTATGCACAGATTGTCCATCTGTTTGTCAAGCTGTATGCGATCTTGAAACAATTTTTGCGTTTCGACGTAAAAATCTTGGAACTTTTGAACGCGGCTAGAAATGGCAAATGGATCTCAGAACAGCGATCTGTCTTATCGGACGTAGGAAGGTTATTTTCTAACGTCCACCAGGCAAGTCAGTCTGCTGACGATGGTTCTACAGAAAAAGAGAGGTCGTTGAATCTTCCCGGTCTAGTCACTCCATATGCGCAGGATGTGGTTTCTGTGGTCGATAGTTGTTTGGATAGGTCATGGTTGGGATGAAATGGAAAAACTAGCCAGCTGGGCGCGTTGTTTATCATATACTTTATTCATATCTATGTTTTTTGGCAGTTCTATTCTCACATTT
This sequence comes from Anopheles cracens, assembly GCA_002091845.1. Classification (NCBI taxonomy): domain Eukaryota; kingdom Metazoa; phylum Arthropoda; class Insecta; order Diptera; family Culicidae; genus Anopheles; species Anopheles cracens. The sequence continues at coordinate 570,796 of KZ067975.1, forward strand.
GTATAGTTTAGAGCTCTGGCTCATAAAATAGCATTCCTATCAATATGATGTTCAATATTTCAGATTATGAATCTAGTCTTGACATCCCTGACGGAGAATAAAGTTCGGGTCTTTATCTTGGCCTCACAATTCGTCGTTACGAACCACTCCAGCATCGATCTGCACTGCTGGTCGTTCGCCTTGCCAGCCAACGAACGATTGGAGCCGTTCAAATTGAGCAACTCTGGGCCGCACAGCTGTTGCTACAGTCTTCCAAAGAATGGTGCAAAATGTGACAAGTAAGTAATACCACGAACCAGTATTGATTTTTGGGTAAATAATCAATCAAACCGTTTACCCTTTACAGCCCGAAAGGCACCGTAGTAACGATGCTAAATAACATCTCCATGCGTAAAGGAAAGATAAAGCCGAACGTCAGTTTCAATCACTACCTAACGATCTACCAGCGCCGCGAGAACGGAAGCGACTTCTCCGCCCCGATCTACCTGAATAAACCGGTTGCCCGGAAGTCGGTCAGCGTGCCGCACACATCCGGTCCTGCCGACGGTTGGCGACACCATCCGCTCTCACTGTCGATCGTCTCGCACCAGGGCCAACAGTACGTGTCCATCTACGACGATCCGTGTCCGTCGTACGCGATCGAAAACCGAACTGATTTCAACATTTACGTCGCCCAATCGGACACGGTCCAGCCGAACAAGTCGGCAACGGCCGTTCCGGAAACGGTCGAGAGCAATTTCGTCTGGTTCCAGACGGTCGGCTCCCGGCAGACCGTGTTCTACACGCCGCCCTCGCTCGACGAACACTTTCCCGAGCCGCAGGAATCGGATCTGGCGTTAATCTTCGCGTGCGTTAGTGCTAGCGCGATCCGGTGGTCGCACCCAGTGAAGATCGACGAGGAGAAGAGCATTTTTCTCAACATTCCCCTGTACGGTGACCTGAAGCGGAGTTTTCCGCGAAGGAAATCCGAACGCGCCTTTCCAACCCCCTACGTCCGGAACCGTCGGCGCAATCGGTGTCCGGTGCGAGTACCATCAGCACCTCGGCAGGCAGCGATTATCGCTCGGAGGCGGAGTGTGCGAGCAGTGCGAACGGACCGTCAAACCAGAGAGCCAGAGAGCAACTGCTTCAGAGTTACTTCCGATCGGTCATGATCACGCTGTTTAACGACGAACGTCAGCAGGCGTGTTTCAAGCAGGACATTATTTCGTTCAATTTCGATCGCATCGGGTTCCGAGCGGAGAGAGGCCATGAAGCGAACAGTGCTACGCTCCACTGTGGCAACATTCAGGTGGACAACGAGTTGCACTCGGGCGGTGAATACGATTTCCCGGTCGTACTTTGTAGCGAGGATCACGAGACGAAACAGCGGAAGCTTCCGACGCAACAAGCGTCTCCTAATCCGTACAGGTTAGAGGATCAGTTGGAGCAGCTGTCGAAGGTTGCACTCTGCACGCTCGAGTGCGATCTGGTCGGTGATGACGATAACGACGACGGTGACACTCCGCTCGGTTCGAAGTCGGGCGTGGAAGCGTTACGCCTCAAAGTGAATCCGATCCGGGCGTACATCGAGGACACGTACATAAACGTGCTGGTCGACTATCTGATGGAGTGTCTTCCGGCGGCCATGCTACACGAGCGGCGGGAGAACGAATCCACACCGACTCGAATTCGCTGCCAGCCCGGAGAGGTGCTGGTCCCGCGCGCGGTAACGCAACAGTCGTGCTATCTGTCCGAACCGATCAAGTTCCGGTCGGTGCGGATCGAACCGCTGGCCGTACTGCTTTCCGTGCACGCCTGCATGCGTCTGTACATCGCGCTCGACCACAGTCCGCTCGAGTTTGCCGCGTTCGAGCGTCGCGCGGTCCGCTCGCTGCCGATCAAGTTCGGCAATGCGGTCGGCATGCACTACCTGTCCGGGGCGATCTTCGGCGGTGGGTGGGTGATCGGGTCGCTCGAGATTCTCGGCAGCCCGAGCGGTTTGGCACGCTCCGTCACGAGTGGGCTGCGCGATTTCGTTTCGCTTCCGGTGCAGGGCCTGTTCCGCGGGCCCTGGGGTTTCCTGGTCGGCGTGACGCAGGGCTCAGCCTCGCTGATACGAAACATCACCGCCGGGACGGTGAACTCGGTGACGAAGCTCGCCCAGTCGGTGTCGCGCAATCTAGACCGGTTAACGCTCGACACGGAGCATGTCCAGCGGACGGATGCGTTGCGACGCCGGCGACCCCAGGGCATGACGGATGGGTTCACGCAAGGGTTGACCGGGCTGGGCATAAGTCTGCTCGGTGCCGTCGGTGGCCTCGCCCATCACCCACTGCAGGCAACCAATCCGTTCGGCGTGGTGACGGGCATGGGTAAGGGAATTGTGGGCGCCTTTGCCAAACCGATCAGTGGGGCGGCCGAGCTGGTCGCACTGACCGGGCAGGGCATGCTGCAGAGCGTGGGCTACAACACGCTACCCACACCGAAGCTACATTCGCGACACTCGCTGCAACGGCTGGAACCGATCCCGCACAAAGCGCTCTGGGAACCGCAGGCCGTCTGCGAGGGTTCGCTGCTCTTCACCGTCCAGGCAACGCTGGCCACGCACGGGGAGTATCGGTTGGTGCTGATTGCGATCTACAGCAAAGCGCTCGTGCTGTACGACGTGCACGAGTGTCAACTGCTGGAAGTGCTCGACCCAAAGACGATCTTCTTCGACGCGGACGACGAGGGCGACGCAACGCGGCTAGTCATTCGCGTGCGTCCGAAACTTCCACCACCACCCTGTTCCGACTACGAGCAGTATCCGATCTCGAGCCGTACGTATGACTTCGTACGTGACTCCACCATGCAACTGCCGCGCATCGCCGGGAACGTGATGGCGGGGAAAATGGGTGCCACTGCGAAAAACATCCACGATGATGGGGCCGGCGGCATGGAAGCCAGTGGCGCCGTAGAAACGCCCGTCGCCATCGTCGAGCAGCGCTCGGTCGTGCTGGATATTGAACGATCGTCCACGACAAGTGGCGCGCCGGGCGAAGAACTGCTGTTGAACGATGAAACCGGTTCGACGACGGCGTTGGACGGAACCGGTGTGCTGGAGGACGAATTCGAGGTGGACGAGCTGGACGGCTCGAAGGATGACAGCGAGCGCAAGATAGTGATATTCCTGGACGAAAACCTGGTGCAGTATCTCGTCACGTACGTGGATCTATTGAAGCGTACCGCCGACAGCCAACCGGGTCGTGGTGGTGAGGACAGTGTAGCATTCGCTCCGTTCGAACAGTGTTGAGAATGCAACGTTCTTTTGGGTAGATGGTTTCGCGTAACGCGAGGGATAAATTATTAACCGACCAGGTTGTCTGTAAATAACCTGTGCCGCAATATAAGAGCCTACGGCAATTCCATTCAACTCCAGATTGTTTTTATTATACAGGGTTGTAACTTCCTAAAATTATCGAATGTGTGTTGAGCGTGTTGGGTTTTATATTAAGTGTAAATTGTGTGTTGCGCCTAGCACAGCAAGCGTCATTATTCCCTTTCCCCTTGGTATCCCGTACGAATTATGCCCATCCCGACCCGTAGCAGGAAGTTGGAAGATCAATTCCGCGTTCATTTGTCCTTGCGCAGCTTCTGGCTGGACAATTCGATCGAATCGAGCCACAGCTTCAGATCCTCCGGCTTCGCTGGCCGCTGCTCCGCTCCCGGGAACTCCTTCATCAGCTCCAGCACGTCCACGTTGGTGATGCACTGCTTGGACATGGCGACAGCGCGCACGAACCCATCGGCGAGCGTCACGAACTGCTGCTCCAGGTAGATCGCCTTCTCGTCCCACCAGACCAGCTTGGTGGTGATTTTGTACGCGGTGAAGATGGGAATCGTGCGCCGGTAACGCACGCTGGAGGCACCCTGCACGGCGCCACCCCGTTTCGCCTTGATTTTACCGTAGATGCCGGTGAGCCCGTAGAAGTGGAAGCGCGCGAAATCAAGCTCGCGAAGGTAGCGCGCGTTGTTCATGTGGCGGATGAAGATGTCCACGTCCTGTGTCGTGCAGAACCCGTAGATGGCCGTCTGGTCGGTTACTTTACGCTTCCGCTGGAACAGCATACCGTAGCCGAGTGTGGCCACGCACCGCAGGAAGTAGTTCACATCCCAGATCATGTACAGCACCAGAAACCCGACCAACAACACGCAGGACAACATTTTTCTGAAAAGGAATCGCGAAAACAGAAACGGCACATTCAAACGCGCATCGTACTCTATAAACCTTGCCACTGCTCGAAAGCCCGGTTTGTTTACATCTGAAAGTGCTCGAGTCGTGTCGAATACTACTCGAAGAGTAAAGGTATGGAAGCCCATCACTAGTCCCACCCCACCACGGGGCGAGTCCACCTTATCTCCACACACCTTGGTCGTAATGTTTACATGACGTGTATCTCTCGAAAGCGACTTGCGAAGAAATCCTCAATAAATATGTATATTTCATCACATCCTTCCCGGATGATATAAAACACTGTTCGCGAACACGGATTCGTTAGTAGTTGTGCAAATTACAGTTCCGATAACCATGAAGTCGCTCCCGGCGATAGTGCTTGTCTTTGCCGTTCTTTCTACCGGAACGCGGGCGACTACCGGCACGAACGAATCGAAGTTCGTGCCAACCCAAGACTGGCAGGAGATCAAGGAAGGACAGGCGATCCCGGAAGGACTGCACGTGAGAATCAATCTAACCACCGGCAAAAAGGAGGCCAAATTGCTCGACAAAGAGGATGGCGGTTCCGACGATTCATCGCTCTCGATGGTGCCGGGTGAAGAGCTGAAGGATCACAAACCTGTGCGATCCGACGGAAGTCCGACCGTCGCCGGCATGAAGCTGGACGCGCTCAGGGAAGCCCTCAAGGATATTCCGGCCAACGAGTACGCGGAAGAACCGGAAGACGAATCGACCCGTGGACGGTTTAAAAGCTACGAACAAATCAAACAAGAGCTCAAAGACGCCAATGTCGAGCTGAAGAGCGACAGCGAAATCATGGCGGATCTGTTTGCCCGCTTCGGCGAAACGCTGAAGCAGTCGTCCCCCACGGATCGCCAGGAGTTGGACGCACTGTTCGAGGATCTGCAATATCTCGCCCACCAGATCGACAACGCGCTCCAGTTTATCGATAGCGGTGGGGTGGAAAAAATCATCTGGCCCAGCATGAACCGCACCGATGACGCTTCGACCCGCGTACAGGCGCTCAAGCTACTCGGCACGCTGGTACAGAACAACCCGAAGGCAAAGGTCGCTCTGATCGAGCGAAACGGCGGCGCAAACCTGCTCACGGCGCTCGGACGCGCCACGACGACGGAGGAAATTTCGGCCGCCCTGTACGCGTTCGGTGGTTTGGTACGAAAGTTTCCCTTCGCCCAGAAGCAGCTGCTGACACCGCACGGCTACAGCGTGTTGTACGGCGTGTGGCAGAAAAAGGTCGAGCTGAAGGTGAAGGTGAAGGTGCTGCAGCTAATCGCGGACGTGCTGGAGGACTACACGAACGCCATCGACCCCGCGGGCCAGAACGATCCGACGACGGTCGAACAGTACCGCTCGACGCAGCTCGTCGACGGTTTGCGCCGGACGGAGTTCTGCAAGCACGTGGGTGAATTCTTCCACCAGCAGAAGAGCACCCTCATCCCGGAGGACAACCTAACGGATGAGACGGTGCAGGCGCTGAAGGCGTGCAGGCAGCTTTGCCACGAAGCTTGGTCGCAGTGTGCCCTGTTCCGGCATACGCTGCTGGTGCTCCGGAACAATCTGGACCACCGGTTAGACGACGATCGTGATGTGGTCGAATACAGGCGTGAAATTATGCGTACCATCGACGAACTAGTAGCGGATCTATACAGCCAGCCAAGAGATGAACTGTGAGTGAGGCTCTCCGGATGGTTATGGCATTAGAAAGTAGAAACCATCTTCTGTGTTATAATAAATTATTACCAAACGAAACGAGAAACTTTGCTTTATGGATTCGAAAGCTGGTTTTCGACGATTTAATGTGTTTTAATGTAATTCACAGGTACTTTTGTACTTAGTTGCACATCAAGTGCATCTTAAAAAAACATCATAGTACATAAAAACTGTTTTTCGACATAAACCCTAAACTAAAATCGGTGTTATATTTAGCCGTCGAAACAAATCCGGTTGATGTTAATGCTGACGATGTTCAGAGCGAAACCGGTTTGCTTACGTCATGATTACAGTGCAGTTTGTCAGAAACTTCCTAAACACTAACGTATTGTTATCGTAACATTTTAGAAGCTGTGCTACGAATAATTTATCCACTTCGACTAGAGTGAGCTGCAGAGGGAAGAAAATCGTCCCTTGGGTGCAATTTGCTGAAGTTATTTCGTTAATTTTGGTTATTTTTTGCCGCCTCCCGCATTGTTGTGGACTTTATCCTCGCGCACTCGAATACGATACCCCCACCGAGTTCAAGGGTTGCTTGGATTTAAATGAACACACAGCTTTTACAATATTGATGGCTTAGCACGGGGTAATGTAGCTACAAAACTCGCCTGAGAGTTGCACTTAATTTTGGGGCTGAAGCACCTCCCAAACAAACTATCTTACCGTGACTATTCACTGCAGGGTGCACACACTATGGAAACCGTTCGACGACTATTTCCACCGTTTCCGTGGATCGCGATGCGATCGAAAGTTATGCCACGAAATCGTTGTACGCCCGTGTGTGCAAGTGTGTGTGTGTGTCCGCGCGTTTTCTCCAGTTGCACAACGCACACGCTTTCTTGCGAACGGTGGAAGAGTGGGAGATCGAAAAGGTGCGCGATCGCCGATTTTCTTCGGTGCCTTCCGCCTCCTCACTTGCGTAGCTGCTGGCTGCTCGCCTCGTTCGACTCCATCCAGCCCTTCAGGACGGCCGGTTGGGCCGGTCGCTCGCGGCACTCGGGGAACTGTTTGGTGTACTCGAGCAGATCGACACCGATCGCCCGCTGCCGGGAGTAGGCCACGGTACGAATAAACCCGTCGTGCAGCGTGATGAACTTGTGCTCGAAGTAGATCGACCGGTCGTCCCACCAGACCAGCTGGGTTTCCACCTTGTACGGCTTGAAGACGGGCAGCATGCGCCGGTAGCGCACCATACACTCGCCCTGCAGGATGTTCTTCGCATTTCCCAGCGGCCAGAAGCGTGTCCGGCCGTACCAGTAGAACCGGCAGAAGTCCAGCTCGCGCAGGTAGCGCCCGTTGTTCATGTGGTTGAGCAGGAAATCGACATCCTGCGTCGTGCAGAAACCTGATGGGGAGGGTCGGTGTCGTGGTGATACGGTGTCGGCAAGGCGAACATCCCTTACTCACCGTATAGAGTGTGCTTGTCCGTGACCTTGATCTTTCCCGGCACGAGCATTACGTGCAGGATGGTGAAGAACGTCCGAATGAAGTAGTTCACATCGCACAGCGCGTACAGCAGCGCCACAAAACACGCCAAAGACCACATGATTCCGAGTGTTGTGCGAGAAGCCGGTGCTAATGCGCCTACTGCGGAATGGAAAATTTGGTTAAAATTATCGTGAAGAACGCCGCGGCAGCTGCTGCTGCTGCTCTGTCACTTTGACAGGTCGGTCCACGGCTTGTTTGGATTGCCAAGGACACCCTGGCAAAATCGCACGCAGACGCGAATTTGAATGCTTCAACTCCCAAAAGCCAAATGAATGCTTCAACATCTTTTTTTCCAGCCAATTGAGCTTACCTTACAGATCGGTTACTGGCAATTAAAAGACGGCCCGCAGGTAAATGTGGACGCTTTTACTATGGATTCAAAGTCTAACCGGCGTGAAACATAATCTACGATAGCGATTAGATACCGCACTAAGATAAGGATAGGGGTCCGCGGAACAGCTGCTACATGCTGTTGCTATTAGTCATAACGTAGTCGTAACATCGAAAAAACGGTCGAAATTGTGATATTCTTCCTTACACTCACACTAGCTTCACACATAAAAAAGCATCCCTTTTTCTTTGTCCGATTTATTTCACTCTTGTTTATACTGCTGAGATGATTTTCATAAAATTAAAAGACCTCATACTACTAATAATATATTCGTGTTTTGTTTCGGTTTGTGTATGTTTCGCTGTCTCTTTCCCAAAGTGATATGATTGCCTCTACTTATGCTGCCCAAGTAGGGTCGGCTTAAACGAAAACCGTATAATGAAGTTTATTGTTTTTGTTGTTATTGTTATTTCTTCAATTGCCTTCATGAGGTTTCGATCCTTCTACACTACTGATAATGCTCTACTGGATGTAAAGCAGTGTTGCTTGCTTGCTTCGCTAATCTCTATAATTATTCAACCCAAAAAAGGGAGTAGGGACAGACACAGATTACTTCGTTTCCGGTTCCGGCGGAAGACGGACACAACACTGAGAGGCTGAGCAGCGTCGATTCCACAGGAAGACCGGAGACCAAAATTACTTCACGAAGAGAACTCACGTATAGTTCCTCGTTATATTAAAATAACCGCACCCCAGCCCCTCTCGTTTGTGTTTGCGTGGATGGAGTATGTCGACATACCACTCTTTTTTGTTCTACAAGGTTGGTTTATTTCGTACCGATTTGCTGTTGTCTCGCGGTTTAATTGCTATTGATTTACCTGACTGTTTATCGCATCGTTTTAAAACCAAATTCATCGCTGGCGCCACCTATCGATGCTAAAAAACTTGCATTTCCCAACTCTGCCAAACACACGCCACTTGAGAGAGAACACACTAAATACAACCGGTTTGAGCTGTTTTCCATTTGTACCTATTTTTGACATTCGAATTTCGTTTTTTGGCTTTGTTCGTTCAATTTGTTCAACGCAAGGTATCTTCTACTTAACTTCTTGTAATGCAATGGGGTCTTTGTAGCTCTGTTGTAGCTCTAGCTCGCGTTTTGAATCTAGCTTACCAAAACCGGATGAGCTACGCCTGATACGAAAGAATGATCTCTTCCATCGTGCTTCATATTATTTAGTGTGCTTCTTTTAAACCTTGAACCTCGAACAACCTGAGATTCCAAACTCGAAAAAAGACAAGAACATACCTATAGATCCCTTTCTTTTGCTCTCTCCTACCTTATTGACGGTTAGAAAAATGAACAACCACACATACATGCAACATTTACATGTAATAAAAAGAACTGTACGATAAACAGCAGAATATCAGCGTTTCGGCGAGAGTATTGATTCGTGGGGCATTCCAATCAAGTGAGGAAGGTTGCAAGCTATCCCTCTTTTAAAATACCGGAAAAAGACAAACAAACAAAAATAAATAGCAGCACCCTCTGGCCGCTATTACACATGAGCCCACGCTCTACCACCCTCACTAACACACACGGTATCTTTACATAATACTACACCACTGCTTCTGCGGCTGCTGGCCATCGGTGACGATCTTCACCTCGACCTCGTCGTCGGCGACGGTGGACGAAGATTCCAGCGATTCGGCGGCATCCTTTTCCGGCATCGTCTGCCCGGTGGCGGCATCGGGCTTTTCCTTCTCGTCGACCTCCATCGCGGTGGTGGTGGCGGCTTCTCCGGTGGACGCCTCGTCCTTCTGTGGTGTGACATTTGTGGTCGTGGTGGTGGTGGTGGCCTCAGCCGTCACTACCTTCGAGGCGTCCTCCTCCTCGACGGCGAGCGAGCGTGGCGTGCTCTGGAGCTTGACGCGCGACAGTCTGTTCTTCAGCATCGTCACCGGTGTCGCTACCATGCCCAGGAAGCCGCTGAAATCGAGCCGGGCCCGTTTCGGACTGTCCACCGCGGCCTCCGTCGAGGTCGATTCCGGCGTCATGTCCTTGCGCTTGCGGGAGGCGGACAGCGGCGTACGCAGCAGACTATCGTTGCCCACCTCCATGCCGGCAAATAAGCATGGCCTGCTGTGTGATCTGCACTGTACATAGTGAACCAACGCTGCGAACAATTTTACAGG